>RCHQ01000294.1:0-50975 GCA_003676415.1 Plasmopara muralis
ATACCATTACAAACAACATCAATGTTCAATGTCCTCAAACCTATGACTTTGTATTTTAAAGGTGTTCTCTGCCGCAACCATGTTTCGACACTCTACATGTGCATCCGAGCTGTAATGATCTCCATTTCGTCTCTTAGTTTCTTTCTGTCGAGTTCACACTTCCCTCAGAAAAAATGCAGCTCTTACCTAATACATCAAAGGCTTTGGTGGGCGCCCACCGTGGGGCTCGAACCCACGACCACAAGATTAAGAGTCTTGCGCTCTACCGACTGAGCTAGACGGGCTTCTTCCACAGCAAGAATACCATTACAAACAACATCAATGTTCAATGTCCTCAAACCTATGACTTTGTATTTCAAAGGTGTTCTCTCCCGCAATCTTGTTCCGATACTCTACTTGTGCATCCGAGCAGTAACGATCTCCATTTCGTTCGTTTCGGTCAGGTTCATACACCCTCGTAATAAAATGCAGCTCTTACCTAATAATATAAAAGGCTTTGTTGGTCGCCAACCGTGGGGCTCGAACCCACGACCACAAGATTTAGAGTCTTGCGCTCTACCGACTGAGCTAGACGGGCTTTAATACGCAAGTCAAATTACAGGGAGCAATCACCTTTTTCCCTTCGCTCTATCGCAATGGACAGCCCCAAAATTTGCGCCCGCGCTTTTCGCAAAAAATCTTTCGAAAACGAAAATTCTGGTCCGGACAGTGAATTGATTCTCTCGTCTCAGTCGTGCGTCAAAAATGTCTCGACCCCACCAGATGAAGACAAGTAGCCGAGCATGGCTTGTTACTTGCTCAGCAAAAAACAATTCGTCGGAGCAACGAGGACATTAATGCTGCGCGTTGACGTGTAGAAACGCTCAAGCCACTCGCCTGCGACATTGAAGCAATTGAGCGTCAGTACGCTGCTGGCGAGGACTGGTCATTCATCGCCTTTCACATGGCGCTGGCGCGGCCATATACCCTACCTCGAGCCTAGTATGATATGGTAATCGAGACCGGACGCATGTTTGCAAACACACCGCTTCAGAAGATTTTGGCATCGCTAACAGGTACGCATCGCGGCAACGACGCACTTGAGTACCTGTAAAGCAAGTTTGCGATTGGCCAAGTATCCAAACTTCCTGGTGGCAATCTTCGAATTAAAGTTACGTCGAAGGACGCCTACATCGTTCTCAAACGCACAAATATAAACATCTGAGGGAGTGTTTGTATGTTTAAGGAGCTCGACGTGATCGGTGGCATGTACTTTGTCGATTTTTCGAATGTCGACTCGGACAAGAAAACGGACGTAATGCTGCACCGCTTGTTCTTGATGGGCTGCAAACCGGTGTACGATTCCTTCCGCGAAGTAAATTTTGCAACTGGGATAACGTCAGCCACCTAGAGAGTATATTTTCTTTGCACGACATGCCCTGGTCCTCTCATTGTAAATGGATCGGTGTGTGATCAGCTCCAGTTCAACAGCAAGCTGCACCCCGTGCACGGAAAGAACGCTCCATATCCTTCCGAGCGTTTGCCGTTCGGCTATCGTTCGCATCTTTTCATCGACCTGCGCATGAGTGATGACATCTTTCCACGTAGCCACTCCAACCGGGTCACCGCCACTGCATCCGGTCACAGCACTTGCTGTAGCAAGAAGCCGCATCAAACGAACTAAAGATCAGCCATTTCCCCGTTCAAGCCGATGAACTCGCTGCAGCGTGCAGTACCTGAGTCTAAAACAAAGAATGATGGGAAGCTTCAGCGGGAAGCTCAGCATGGTCTGCCGCTCAGCTACAATCACCTTGCAAGTCCTTCAAGCTGCACTGACGATATTCTGTCAGTTGCAACGTTCGGAGGGTCGAGCGGGAAAAATTTTCCGCCCCGTAGTCCTGTAAGCAGTAAGAAGACACCAACGATGTATTTTACAAACGGAGAAACCTCAGACGGATTCGCGACCTTCTTAAACACCAAGAAGCGATGCCGCGGACATTGACTTCTCGACTCTTCTTTCCAAAAAGCAGTCGCAATCACTCGATGGAATCGCGAATAAATTTTTTTTTGAGATCCTGCAGAACATGGAAGTCGATCTTGAGCTTAAAGACGTCACGGCAAGCAAGAGGTATGGCGTACGCAAGCTGATTGTACCAGTAGCCGTGGCACGTTCTACGGGGGTGGCCACCGCAAAGGAGTCGGTATTTCTCATGGAAAAACACCGCACAAAAATTAAAAAAGCAGCGAAGGCTTCGTCGATATAAGAGCTTACCGAGGCAATGATCAAGGACAAAAATATTGCACTCTTTGATACGTTGTCAGTTTGTCTTGTGCTTGCAGACGAAAAGGGGTCAAGCTACTAGATAATGCGACAAATCCTGACCTCGTGATGAAGCCGGTAGCTCAATGTCTGATGGCTTTCAACAGCGCGTTGTCTCTTAAAGTTGCAGATGACCACCGCATCATCGCTAAAATTGCGCAACTGCATGCAATCAACCGCGTATTATCAGCAACGTACCCGACAGAAGACACAACTTTTGTAACAAAGTGGAAGCGTGTCATGAATATGCCGCTACCATCCAACCGCCAAGACATCTTCAAGGCATGTGCCAAGTGGTGGACCCACTCTGAGTCGATTACGGAGCTTGCGCGTGCGTCGAAGGCCCTCGGTACATATGAGCTTGTGCTCATGTCCATTGCTTTGACACTCTTTAGAAATGACCACTGGATTCAGTGCTTTACAGGCCAGTCAGTCGAATGGATTTCAGCACACCACATGCGCTTCTTGCATTCCAACACACTGCTACGGCTGCTGCATTTTGAGGTCGGAGAGCTTTGTATGGAGCAGTGGCGTGACGTACAATGGCAAGGTCACCTTCTTGACGACCTTGAAGTGCTCCGCCCGCTAGAAGGGTACTCACCGGACGAATCATTGGTGCTAAATATTCAATTGATTGCTGGCTCCTTGGCTAAGACTGTGGCTGGAGCTATCTCCAGTCGCTGCTAAAGCTGGGTCGGAAGAACAACACGCTTGGAACGCTTTCTCGCTTATGACCGTGAACACAAACGGCATCAAGCCTAATGACCTCTTTATTGACAATCTATTAGCCAAGCACTTTCTACCATGCGTCCAAGAAACCAAGTTTGCTGACGCGCAGCATCTCAATACGTTCAAGTATCACCTCTGCTCACATTTTGCTTACAAACTCTTCGTCGATGACAATAACACGCGGCTCGACCGACCCACGCGCGGTCGCAGTAGTGGAGTCCTGACGCTGCTACGTTCTGATTTTCTTGGTATCGACACGGCTGCAGAAATGGTACACCTGTCGATGCCGGGAAGGTATCTTGTTGTAAGGGTCACGGTTAAACGTGCTCCCGTCTGCATTCACAATGTATATGCGCCTGTCAATAGACACGAAAAGCAATTTTTCTTTCTAAATCTTTCAATAGATGGGTTCAAGATGATGCAACGCACTTCGTGCTCAGAGATTTTAATACGTCACTTGACCCTCAACTTGATTGCTCGAAGCCTGGCTTGCGCTACGACCAAAGCCGCTCTGCTTGATTTGAGTGGATTACCAAACTAGGTGTCGTTGATGCGTGGCGTACCCACCATGACTTTAAGCGAGAGTGTACTGGTTCTCTTTCTCGAAAAACCGATTAGACTATATTTTGGTTTCGGAGCAATTCTGCGACCGCTTTTATGAAAGTGCCGAATATTTCCTGCCAATGCACGCTGGTGATCATCTTGCTCATAGTGTTTTCCTTCGAAGTGGTACGCAGCTATATGGTCGTGGTTATTGGAAAATTTCGGGATACCACCTCGAATATCCTAAGGTTGTATCAGCAATTGAGAGGGAAGCCGAGCAGGTCCTGGACCATCTTCGCCGTTCAGAAAACCTAAGAAAATTGGAAAAAAAGCATCAAGACTCAGCTTCAAGACGTACAGAAGAAGCTCAAGCAACAGGACACGCGAGAGGTCGAAGATGCCCGCGCCACATTAGATCAAGCAGCCGCACGATACCGCGTATCGTCAGGCACAGAAATTCGAGACTTCTTTGACGAGGCTTTACGAAACTTCAAGGATACATTCACGAGAACTCGCGAGTACAATCAAGATGCTTCGTTTTATTTCCAAGCCAACAACTCGGAGCGCTCAACATCTCAAATTTCCGTCCTCTAGACACAATTTTTCAACGCGTTTCGATTGAGGAGGTAATAACACCGAGTGGAAATATCTCAACGAATCCTCAGGAAATATCTCTGCGCTTTTTGGAGCGCTGGGGATCTGAGATGGGTGATGTCGAGTGTTCTATCGAATCGGCCTCTGAGCCAAATGTTGTGAAGCGACGCATACTTCTTGACTCAATTTCGAGAGTCGTTTAAAACACGATCTACACAGCTTTGGAAACCGACCTGATCACTGCTGACCTTGCAACTGCAATCCGGCATATGAGAGCGACACCCTCTCCGGGCATGGACGGAATAACGGCTGGAGATTATCAAGTCGGCACCATCAGTATTTGGCGAGTGTCTCGCGATTGTTTTCAAGGATAGGCTAAAGCGTGGTAAGCTTCTAGCGTCTCAGCGAAAATCGGCGGTCGTACTGCTACATAAGAAAGGCTCACGCGCTGAGCCAGGCAATTACCGCCCAATTGCACTCGTGCCAGTCGACGTGAAGGTTCTGTCAAAAGCACTGACATATCGACTTTAAAGAGTATTGCTAGACCTGATTCACCAGACCAAAGAGGCTTCGTCAAGACCCGATCAATTCATCATCATGTACGCTTTCTTGGCGATCTGCAAGACCTTGTGACAAATCGAGACGAAGAGGCTTACGCACTTTTCTTGGATTTGCAAAAGGTATTTGACCGTGTGTATTGGTCGTAAATGTTTCGGCTGCTGGCTTGCATGGGCTTCGGACCAAGTTTTATTTCATGGATCCAACTCTTGTACACCAAACCAAAGGCACATTTGCACATCAATGGTAGTACTCAGCCAGCTTTGCACCCTGCTCGAGGCGTGAAACAAGGAGACCCTTTATCGGCACTCCTATTTGTGCTCACAATTGAGCTTCTTGAAAACTTGCTTCATAAACATGAGGAATTCGGGGTATGTCTGAACGTGAATTGTACGGTGACAAGCATGTTTTTTTGCGGATGACTCGACGCTTCTCGCCGGATCAATTCATCACCTTCAGGCTCAGCTTGCTGATTCTGGAGCAAGACTTAATCTTTCCAAGTCGGTACTGCCGGCCCGAAATCGTAGCATGGTGTGTCCTGCACTTCCCGGAGTCCAAGTTCTTGAATATTCTGACACCACAAAATACTTAGACATCCCGTTCGGTCAGGCGTCAGTCGACGACATGATCACAATTGTTTTGGACGCTCGCTTCTTTGAGGGCATAAAATCATGGTACAGGCGCGCCCGCACACTTTGAGGAAGACAGCTCGTTGTACAGACGATGGTGCTATCGCGCTTGTGGCACTACACTCAGCACGCAAATATATCTCCGGTCATTTTGCGGCGTTGGCAATCGATGCTTTACCGGTTTGTGCTGAGTGGCAACCATGATCGTAGCGGAAAGCACGTGATGCTTATCCCGAGCGATGTTCTTTACCATAGGCGCACTCATGGTTGTCTTGGTATTCCGCGTCTCGACGCACTAAGGTCACAGTTCATTGTGCTCCCGTCTACATTCACAATGTTTATGCGCCTGTCGATAGACACGAAAAGCAATCGTGCTATCTAAAATGGGTTTGAAGATGATGCAACACACTTAGTCCTTGGAGCTCTATATGCCACTTGACACGCGACTCAATTGATCAGAACTTGACTTGCTCTACGATCCGAGCCGCTCTGCTTGTCTTGAGTGGATTTTCAGAAAAGGTTTTGTCGATGCGTGGCATACCCAATATGATTTTAAGCAAGTGTTTACTGGTCCTCTTCCTCGAAATTTCGAGTGAACTATGTTCTGATTTCGAAGCAATTCGGTGACCGCTTTACGAGAGTGCCGAATATTTCCCGCCAATGCACGCTGGTGATTATCTTGCTCATAGTGTTCCTCTTCGAAGTGGTTCACAACAGCTTCCAATATCCGATAGTCATACCAGTGATTGTAAGGGAGGCCGAGCCGGTCCTGGACCATTTTCGCCATTCGGTAAACCCGAGAAATGTTTGAAGTAAATATAAAAAAGACACGAAGCATCAAAACTCAGCTACAAGACGTACACGAATAGCTCAAGCAACAAGATACGCAAACGACCAAAGATGTCCGCAAGTACCAGCCAATACAATCAAGACGCCTCTTTTGACTTCCAAGTCAATAACTCGGAACGCTCAACATCCCATTTTTTCGTCCTCAAGGCACAAGTTTGCTACGTGTTTCGATAGAGGAGGTAATAAAACCAAGTAAAGTTGTCTCAACAAATTTTCAAGATATCTGTTGGGGCTTCTTGGAGTAGTGCAAGTCTGAAATGGGTGATGTCGGATGTCCAACCAAATCGCCCTGTGAGCCAGGTCTCCCAAGCAACGCAAACTTCTTGACTCAATTTCAAGTGTCGCCCCAGACACGAGCTGCACCGCTTTGGAGGCTGACCGGACCACGGTTGACGAAACAACCTCAATTTGGCATATAAGAGCGACATCCTCTCCAGGCATTGACGAAATAAAGGCTGCATCCTATCAGTTGGCACCAGTAGTGCCTCGTATTTATTTTCAAGGATAGGTTACGACGTGGTAAACATTTGGCGTCTCAGCACAAATAGGGGGGGGTCGTGCTTTTACATAAGCAACAATCACGCGCGATTGTGCTCCACCAGTCGACGTAAAGGTGCTGTCGAAAACACTGATAGATCGACTACAAAGTGTAATGCTAATTTGATCCATCCAGACCAAAAAGGCTCCGTCGAGACCCGATCAATTCATCCTCATGTACGCTTTTAGCCGACCAGCAGAATCATGTCACAGTCGAGGCGAAGAAGCTAACGCGCTTTTTTTTACTTTCAAAGGTATTTGACCGTTTCAATCGGCTGCTGGCTAGCATATGCTTCGGGTCAGTTTCTATTTCATGGATCCAGCTCTCGTACTTTAAACCACAAGCATCTCATTAATGGTAATATCCAGCCAGCTTTACACCCTACTCTAGGCGTGAAGGAAGAAGACCCTCGATCGGCTGTTCTATTCCTGCTCACAATAAACTCTCGTGGTAATTTGCTTTGCAATCATAAGGAATACGATGAATATTTGAATGCGGATTGTACGGTAATAAGGATGTTTCCTGCAGATGATTCGACTCCTCTTGCCGGATCGATAGTTCGCCTTCAGGCACATCTTGATATTGTCGGCGAGTACTGAGCTGGCTCTGGGGCAAGCCTTTATTCAATCCAAGTCGGTGTTGCTAGCCCTGAATCGTAGCATGATGTGTCCTACGCTTCCCAGGATCCAGATTTCTGCTTGTTCTGATACATTAAAATACTTTGGTTTCCCATTCGGTCAGGCCTCAGGAAATGGCATGGCCACTGAGTACATGGACGCTCACTATTATGAAAAAATAAAACCATGGTACAAACGCGCCCACAAACTTTGAGGTAGACTCCTCAGTGCACATACGATGATGCTATTGCACTTATTGCACTACACTCAGCACGCATATATATCTTCGGTCATTAAGCAGCGAAGGCAACCGATGTTTGACTGTTTCGTTCTGAGTCGCAAGCATGATCGGAAAGCAGGCGATGCTCATCCTGAGCGAGCTCCTCTATCACAAGCGCAATCAAGGTGGTCATGGTATTCCGCATCTCGATGCACACCTCAAGTCGCAAGGTCTTGCGATGTTCTTGCAGTTCGTTGGTGATGTATTTGCTACTGGTGAGCGTAACTGGACGGTGGTGAGTGTTGAGCTGCTGGCGTCAAAATTACCCTGCTATGGCATATGTCATGCGCCGCTTCGTCACGGCCAGCTTAGCTTACTTGACCGAACTACAATATGGTAAAGTTAGACGTGGGTGTATTGGTGCAAAACACAATGGGATGTCACGTGGCATGACCTAAATTTATATAAACGCACAATGTGTGGCTTACATCAATTAATCCGGTCTCATGCTGATGTTTAACTTCCCTACGAGAAGCGAACACGGTCCGATACGGTCGTGTTGTCTAGGTATGGATACCAAAACCACCTAAAAATTTACGTCTCCATATCTAATGAATGAATCTTTAAGTTACTGACTTCAGGTTTGTAGGTGAAGCGTGGGCGGCTTTAATTACCTTCCTACAGGGACATATCAACTACACGCTTGTCTTAGTGCAACCGCATACATAGATGATGTGACTGCGTTTACCGTTCCGCAAACTGACGCAAATTTTGGACCGCCTTGGAGCACGGCAGACTTGTCTATCATTGACGCACCAATATGTCTGCTTCCACTAATTGGCTTCACAATTGAAGCGAAGTTACTTGGATCCAGATAATTTCATATTCAGCTATTTTGAGAATTGTATGGGTGCCTGACCGTCCAAGAAAGCCGCACCCGGAAATTTTTTTATCAACGCGTGTCGACAGTCAACAACTTGGAGCATTCGCTGAGTATAGCAAGCGGCTGCGCCAGATCCTGCATCCGGCCTTCGAAGCCTTGCAGTTCCTTCCGTCTAGCGTTTTGCCTGCGGCCCGTGGGATCGCGCTTTCGGTTTCTGGGGATGCCACATTCAGGCATCCGTAGATGCGTGCGTGCAGGATGCAACGCGATAGGGTTTGATTGCACGCTTGCGCCGCAAGTGTGTTTTCTCGTCCCTCATGGCTTGACATTGCTCTCGCGAGCAAGCTACGCGTACGCGATAACTGGTTCAAATGCTCTGTCGTGGTACAAGAAGGATGGTATGTGCTTGGAGCTGTAATGCTTCACACGGTCTGAACGAGCCGCAATCGATGCTTGCTCGACGGTCGGCAACCGATATTAACAGCTCCGGCGCTCTCAATCATATTGTTGACTTTCTGTGCGCACGTTTGCTTTTTTTCCAGCGGCACTTGTATGAGTGACTGTGCGCTAAGAACTACAACGAGTGATTGACTCACTGAGGACCCATTCCATGTTATGCAGCTTTGTTTATCAGCAGCTAAGCATCACCTTAGAGTGTAGTGGGCATCTTTGACCTGCAAAGCAAGCGCCATCAAGACCTGTGCGCACAAAATGGAACGAGCAACGTCTAAGAAAGGACACGGTTCATGTCGGCAGACCTTCCTTCCGGGTTGTGGGTGCTACCTGGTCGGGCAGTAAGCAGGAAAACATTATTTTAAGCCACCCTATAAAAAAGCGCTATATAAATGTAACTGATTGTGTAATAGATTAAACGCATGTTGTGGTTTACCCGTCGAGATCCAAAATTAGGCGACGTGTGCTGCTGCCACTTGTGTATGTCAAATTTAATACTCACCGTTTCCCAACTGAAACGCGGATTCAAGCATTCGTCATAGAGAAACCCTGCTCTCTAGCTTGCGGAGCTTTAGTGCAAATTGTAATTTTCGGGTTAGCTGCGTCGCACGACTGAGAAAATGGCATTTCTTGAGGGCAAAAGACGCGGCAATTACGATTACTGCAGCTCGTATCGAGATCTGTCGTGTTGAAAGAGATTGTAGGACATATACTTTGAAGAAGGGCTGATAATACATTTAGCAAGATAAGTTTGGTTGCAAATCCGGTAAAAGATCTATCGTATAATGCAACATTTTATTTGCAGCTTTGCAAATAAAGTCCTATTTTGTTTTGGTGTAATCACGGACATGTGATTGGCGTGCTCTAAGAAGCGTTGAGCAGCAATCCAAAATGTTGGAAAATCGCAAAACAGTTAAAAGACGAATGCAAAACAAAGCTCACGGCAGTGAGTCGCGAGCGTAGCTCGAAAATCTCGATTCCGTCAATTTAAGCTCTAAATAATACAAGCCCCACGGCAATCACCTTCCACATCATGAACCGGTTATTATTTCACATGATAAGATTCTAGGCAGGGCAAAAGTGCACGATCCTCGCCTCCCAATAGAGTAGGTTTAGTTTCAATTGGGCGAGTTTCAAAAATTATGCAGCCTTATTTAATAGTACAATCTCAAGTTACTGAGCAGTACAAACACAAAAATACTATTTGCCCCACCAGCCACGATCTTGATACATATTGGTCGAAAGGTCCGCGACTAGCCAAAATAATTTTGCTTCGACCGACAGCAGGGCCAAAGGTGTGCGCTTCTATTTCGTGTTGGCACGCCACGTTGCTACATTAGCACGGGTCTCCATTCTAGTAAGTATTATTTAAGCATTAAAATTACTACATTTACGACACCTGCTACGTTAATGTATGTTGCAAGTATAATAATCAAGATAAATATTACATATGAAAATTTTAAATTTCGAATTCTATGTACTTAAATGTGGCCATAATTAATAATCTGGAAAACGATAATACCTTAGTGACCGGCTTTGCTTATAACTCGCAGAGGCACGTTGCCTTTTTAATATACAAGCCGTCTTAGAGATTAGGTGATTTGGTTGCGAGCTCCACGTGCATGCTTCACTCAGCTGCAAATAAACATGCGACAATCGCTCGAAGGTGTTGAGTCGCTTTGATGAGTCCTTCGATCGAAGCTTTTCAATGCAACTTGCCAAAAACGATATTGTTTAGTAGTGCAGCGCATTAAGAACTGGTCCAATCTGTGTGAAGTGATGCTTTATGTCATTTAGTATAAGTAATCGGTTGAGCCATCTTGGAAAGAAAATTGAAGCAGCAGGTCGGTCAATAAACTCGCCACGCAGCCTGGGGGCTGCAGGGCGGGCTGCAATGTACTTTTTACATGAAACTAAGCAATCTACAGGAACTATGTATCGATGCGAAAATCATTATTCCCACATAAATTCGTAAAGAATCAAGTAGGATACCCCCTTTGTTATTTTCGAGGCCTCAAGTTCATTACGAGCCTAATGATAAGCACTTGTGTAGAAAGGATGCGATCACAATATATCAAGTTCCAGGACTTAGAAATTGTACATCGAGCATAAATTTGTAAACAGGCCGCTATCGCCTTGTTGAGCTCAGTCTTCTTTTTGTTCTCTCTGTTGACGAGAGTACGTTTCGACAATGGCCGCAAATGTCTTCGCATCAACGATGCCACCTTCATCTGTTATGTCCGACGTTCACGCGGCTTGGCTTGCTGCCGGTGCACGAAGTGACGTGGCGACCATGCGCCTGCTTACGAAGAAGTTTCCTGAGTGGCTTGATCTCCAGCGGGTATCGTAATTCTGCAATGTGCGACAATGGCACAGCCCCCGCTTGTTTTCTGTACGTGTCACTCACGAGATTTCAAACCTGTAACCTGTAGCGCGTAGATGTGTTGGACGCGACACAGCATCAAACGCACTTCTGTAGCTGGGATAGCTTCTGCTTGAATACACTGGGCGCTTCAGCGCTTCACACGGCGGCGTGGAAAGGGGACTTGGCCGTCCTAACGTTCTTGCTTGAATCCGGCCAGCAACCCGATTCAAGCAACGAAGGCGGTATGACGGCCATGATGGTGGCCATCTTGCGACTTAGTTTAATGATATCGCGCTGCGTCTTCCGAGGCGGTCAGGCCGTGCAGCGAAATCTCGTCGTTGATGTGCGCCTTAAACAAAAAAAAATGCTTACCTGATCGATTAGGTTTAACTCGCTTTATTGCTTATTAATCTTGTTGCGGTAGTGCCGCAAAGAAGAGAATGAACAAGTCAAGCAGGTGGTTGCAGTCATCCAGCTGCTCCTTCACTTCGGTGCAAATGTGAACGCGCAAAGTCGGGTGAGACATTGATAGTAAATCTGTTTGTTGCATGAGCGTTATTTTAATACGATTCGTATGAACTTGTAGGACGGTAAGACGGCATTACATTGCTCTACTAGCGATGAATCGTACGAAGTAGCTAAGGTTTTACTGGATGCCGGTGCAAATGGAAATACACAAGATGAGGTCAGCTCTTTGCTTTGAAAGGCTGAATCATTATAATCCAAAGTGGCTAAAAAACTAATCGTGATGGGCGGGCAGAATGGCAAGACATCGTTGCACTACTGTATCCAAGAAGGCGGACTGATCGTAACAAATCTCCTACTAAGTCGTGGCGTGAATATTGATGTAGCAGATGCGAACGGTGTTTCACCAATCGACTTAATGCTTCAGCGCGCTGATCTGAATGTACTCCAGTTGTTTTTGAATCATCATCAAAATGTATCCACGCTGCAGCGACAGGATTTTGCGGGCACGTTATTGCTGCAGGCAGTCGATACTGGAGTCGAAGCCGTGATGCATTTCATCATAAAGTACAAGTATGCCTCTCTGACGGCACGAAACGCGATTGGTGAAACGGCCATGCACCGAGCTATCTTGCGACGCAGTCCGTCAGTCATGCAGCTTTTGTCCGACTTAGATCCAGATGGTTGTGCGCTTACAGCTGTTACGACGCAAAAGAAAACACCTGCACATTACGCATGCGCGCACGGCTCTGCTCAAGAGGTACAGACATTATTATCGTGCCTTAAGCGAGTATTTGGCAACTTAAGGGATGTGGAACAACATGGTGTGTCGAATCCGTTGAATGCTACCGACATAAGAGGCAGAACAAGTCTATACATGACAAGCATCGTTTCAGAGAGTGAACGTGATAGTAGCGTTCTCGAAGATCACGAGGCAAAAGTACGTTTGGTGCTGGATCAAGGTGGCCGATTGTTCTCAGCAGAATTTCTTGAGCAAGCGCTCAGCAAATCTGCGTTAAGCTCACGATACCTAATTTTTCCATGGGAAGTACAACAACTAATGAAAATTTGGCTGGTTGAAGGGGTCTTTTGTGAAAAATCTGAAAAACAAGGTGTGGTGCTCGTAAACAGCGACACGTCTGCGACAAATATGTATATTGGTCTGTGCACGCGGTGGTTAGCGTGTGCAGCGGGGCTTGGATCCAAAAAAACTTTGGTGACAATTATGATATTTGCTGGTTACGCTCGCGAAGTACTGCCACTGCTTCTCATTTTGCCACTTCATCGCCTCGACTTTTCTTCGTTGCTATGCGGACTGAAAGCATTTGCTATCGCTCAAAACTCTGCCTTGCTGCTCCAACTCCACGCGGAGCTTTCAAGAGCTTGGCATACTTTAGCCGTGACATCTAGCTGTTTATGACCTTATCGGTGATTTCTAGTGCGATACCACAGCGTGTGTAAGACGATAGTTGTCTTTAACAGTTAATGACAAATTATATATGACGATATCCGACGCGAAATTTTTGTTGCGTTTTTTTTTGCCTAAGTATCAACCCCATCCAATTGTATCTGCAGTGGCTAATTTAGAAATGAAACAATATGTTATGTCCATAGCCTCGCGATTCTTTTTTTATCTTGACTCTTGAGCTCCAGCTGCGCGTAGAATAGACGGATGCATTTAATTAAGCTTGCCAAGCATGTCTAATCCTCGAATGTTTCCAGTAAGCGTGCTCACACTCTTAGCAAGTCCAAAAGTTTGACAATTTTCGTAGTCGTCAGCCGCTAAACAGACAACGAAAAGAGCAATTCTTAAGTCGGTCGTTGACATCTATTTCAGCAGAAATTTGGTGACGTGAGATTTCTAGACTTATGAGGACACAGAAATGGCAGCAACGCGAATTTTTCTTGAGGTAACAAACAATTGGGGCATTATAAATCATTATAGAGGCAAACCTTGCTATCTCTTCATTTGATGATATTGCGCTTTACTAGCAACAAGCACTATACTGCCATCAATGTAGCTCTATTCCGACATGTATCAAAGCATCAAGCCGGTTTCTTACACTCGCAAGGGTCGGAATCTCCAGCTGCTGTAATAAGTCGTCCTAGATATTTAAAAAAATCAGAGCAATTGATTTCCGGTTCACCTGCATGTGCCATCTGGTAGCAATTAGACATGTGGTAATTTTCAGTACTGGACTCTTGTTAACCTCAACAACGAATGTGCCAGTTTCTCAAATTGGATAGTTCCTTCCTGCAACAGATCATCCTGTGTCAGCTCGTAAGCGTAGCTGCGTAATCTGTGTTTGATACCAGTAATTTCTTGAGCGCCGTTCAATCCTCCTATTGCAATAGCTTATTATTAACATGATCAATTCCCATCAAGGCCAACCACTAGAAAAAATGCCAGCAATCGTCAAATTAATCAACCGAGTGCCGGTTATATGTGCAGGGCGTCCCCTTGGTCGTAAAGCAAGATCCACACCATATTATATAGACGCGTGTACCATCCTTACATATGTCGATAGACATGCCAGACATAAGTATATATATGGCTATCCGCACTTATGTCGATAGACATAGCGAAAGTTTAGACATATAAAGACCACAAATTGTCAAATCCTTGTGCAATCGAAGACTCGACAGGACTTTCAATTAGTGGAGACAAGTGGAGTACGCCAACAACGAAACAAAATCCTAGCTCTGTTTTGACCTGTCAACGATTCCTACAAGAGCATCTGTACATAAAAAATGCAGTCTTGAAAGCAAATAGCGAAGAAAAACTTAATTTTTGCCAGTGAAACCTCTTTTACCAAATAGCTTTTAGTTTTCTATATACCTCTTCTGGAGAATGCGATAGAGAAAATGATATAATAAATACATTTTTTCTTGACAGAGGTACAAAATTTTATAAACTCAAACCAACCGACAATTTGATAAGTACACAAATTTTATTGAGAAGGTTTATGAGCTTTTGTGCTATCTACAGGAAGGATCAGTAGTAGTTCGCAGATTTAATTTGCCGCCATGATTGATCTATACTATTTGTGAATGACGTGCAGGAAAATGTACAATTAATCAGTCGTTATTTAGATAGCGGTAGTAGCTTTTATAATACAAAATTGAAAACATACATCACACAATGGCGAAGGTGTCGGCTCAACGAGCGGGTTCTACAAGCCACGTATGGGGCTACGTTATCGTAATAACTGCTGCACTCTCGTTCATCTCTTTCATGTAAGCCTCTTGTAACGGCATATCCAAACTCTTACAAGCTCAACATTCCTGGTAGGTACGTCGTGCTCATCTCCAAGCTTCTAGCACTGCTCCCACGATACATCACCGACGCTGCGCAAGAAGTCACAAACTCAGACTTCAATTCGGGACTAGAAAAAGGAGGTTTTAATTTATTGTTGGCTGTAGAAAAAGACGTATATTATTGCTATCTTATACCGCTCACGGTTCCCGTGACCATCGTGGCCTGCTACGCGAATTGGGTCAGTCTCAAGTTTTTTCGCCACAATTAGCGTCTGAAGTTTCTAGCCTAAGATTTGTTATTAATTGAGTAGACAGTGACACCGTCAGTTACTTGCGTTGGGCTTTAGCTTTGGACGACGACGACATCGTGTCTTCGAAAGCTTCAGCCGTTGCTTTTTGTTGCTTTTTTTCGCGCATCATTCGGGCCAGTAGCTTGATAAATGCGGCTTGCTTTGGATTTGAACGTATACTTTCTACTGTCCAGTCTTGCGAATTGGTTAAGGCCGAGAGCAGCTTTGTTTGCTTCACTGCCGCTTGTGATAGCTTCACGTAGCGATTGAAGGCACTGCTGTGTTCGGGATACTTTTCCACGAATGGACCGATCTCGCTCGGAAATAAATTAAAACCCATAACCACGCGCTTTGCCGGTAAATGAGTACCAGATGATAGCACCGACGGCAACGCGCGCACACGCCCACTAAAGTGAGGAAACTCGCCGTCGCACAGAATACCGCGGCGATAGTTGTACGACACACACTTCCAGCCTGGTTCTGATTTAATTGCCGTTTCCATACCGTCTGTGGTCAGTCGGTTTGACTGCTTGCGTGCCTTGTAGCCGTACGTGTCGTAATGCGCTAGTCCCCTTACATTGACGTAAAATTCTCCACCATTAATCGTACTTGTTTCACGCCCTTCATCCACACGATCCGTCTCCCTATCATTATGTAGCGGGCTCACATGCAGTGTGGCACCGTAAATAGGCGGGAAAATGACATTGGTCTCGTATCGCACTTGCTCAGCGTAGTCCAAATGATATTCTGTCTTATCGTCCAAGTCGGATGCAACGACCCAAACTGCCACGCCATGAGTTCGGTCCCAATCCTTCTTACTGATGCATTGACCGGCGTCCTTTTGCACCAAAAATTCTTGCACCGCTTGGCGAGCCAACGCGTTCCGATAAGAAGTTGGGTCCTCTGACTCGTCAAAATTCAGGTCCAACGCCTCAGTCTGTGCCTCTTCGAGCTGCAGCTTGCTCACTGGCACGTACACGCCCCATACTTTTGCCTTTGCGGCACTGGCGTATAGCAAATTAGCCGTATGTTTGCTGACCGCCGCATCGACGACAGCAAACGCCCCCGCGTGACCTCGAGGAAAGTTGCGCACAATTTTTCCCGGGCGTTCATTACAGCCCGAAGGAGTGAAATTGTCGTTCCATGCACTTAATTGAATGTGCTCGGGAGGCAGTGGAGCTTCAGTAACGTGATGGTCTAATAGCCAACGAGGCAACAACTCCTGAGACTTCGACATGGATGGGCAGTCGAGATGGCTTTAATAAGTACAAGTGTGCTAATAAAACCATCTATTTGCCTCAATGTACAAACGCGAGCGAATAAACGAGGGAGTCGTATTGTGCTTACAATGAAGAAGGTTAGAAAGAGACTTTTGTATTCTTGAATTCATGAGATGTATAGTGTCCTAACGTATTGAAATCTAAAGCCGAAGCCCTTGGGTAAGTGTGATTGGACTTGACCATTTAAGGATGGTGTCTGCTTTTAGATTTTTGCAGGAGTCCATACAACCCCATTGTCGCCCAACCGTAGCGAAGGAAAATAGCATCGCATTGGAATTCAGGTTACGGTACTTTCCACTAAAAAAACCTAACCAAACTCATACATACTGACACGAGTCGATCGATATACTGGTACCAATCCAAATAGCTCATTGCATTCAGTCCATGTGGACCACGTCAGCCCATATGTGAAGAAGAGTAAGTCGAACTTTAAAAAAAATAAAAGCCACCGTTATTTTTCCGCAGCGAATTTGCAATCTTGCAACAGTCATTTTTTGCTAGTTAAAAGCGATTTTTTTGGGAAAAGGCAATTAAAAAAAGGTGTGTATAAAATTTAGCTTTGTAGGCATATTAGAAAGCAAGACTTAATTTCATGGTAAAACTTGAGACTAAATCGTTACTCTTTCAAATTACTTATGCTAGAACTCTGATTTCTGTGAGTCGCGACTAAATGCTAGTAGCCTTTTAATTCCCTGTTTATAAGTCAACCAAAATACAGCCATGTAATTCCCAATGCTTTATACTTGCAACAATTCTACTTATTCAACATCCCAAGGATATATTAAATGCAGAATTCTTTAGAATGCTTTATGTAGTCCGAAGAAAAGCCGAAGCAGAGACTCACGGGACTCTGCGGTGTAAGCAGAGTGGGAGGACTAGACGAAGCAGCGAAGACAACCGAAGTTTGTAGCTATAATGTCGTCAAGACTCAACATCATCGGAGATGATAACAATTTTACGCATTATAGCGGCGACATCGTCGCTGACGACGACAAGTCTACAATGGAGGAAAGACCAGCGAATGGATGCAGGTAGCCTTCAGGGCATATTCCCTGGCGTTATAAGCCACGACACCATGTCATGGAAACTTTCTGATTTGTCCGGAGTGTAAACACTCGAGGCGATAGACTCAATTGCCGGTGACGTCAAATGTTACACAACAAGGCAATAAACTATGCGTTATACAATAATCTTCACCAACATATAAGCATATTCATCTGGCGTTTAAGCCACCAAAACCAGCTTCGTCTGGTTGCTGGCGTGTCGTCAGAATTTGCTGGCCGATGGGCGAGTAGCGTGTAAGGATCTATGACGACACATGTACTGAGTCCCAAATGCTTAACGTCAAAGTCGTGAGGGTTGCCTGAGCTGCAACGGCAAAATCTATTCGTCACAGAGAGAAATGAGCACGCCACTTGAAGAAATGCAGCAAGCTCATATAGAATGTTACGGTTGATCTTCTATCGTGAAGAATGTCGTTGTTGCAACGTGAATCGCCGGCGAGCCTCCATCATAGTTGATCACCTAAAATATAATCATGTCACGTTTCAGCGAGTAAAATTGCAGTCTTCCCATTTGACTGGTCGTAGTCACACATACAAATATAGCGGGCGAAGGTATGACGAACTTTATTAAACAATCAAGCGTATCTTCACGCGGTAGAAGCCGCATGGTGTCAGAGCGAGACTGAGTCATTATTAATCTCTTAAAAAAATAACATTACACGATTCGGAGCAAGTTATCATTGTATCTGAAGATTTAGAGATCGTGCTATCTTGACATAATTATGCAAAAGAGAAATTGAACATCCGGCGTGATACGCCGATCAAGCAAACCAAAATGTAAGAGAGTCAAATCGACGGCAACTAGTCTTGTAGCGAGATATTAAACCGACTGCCAAGTAAAGCAGCATGCTTTCAGTATCCCAAAATAGTACTCATCCCGAGAATTTGATGCTCCAGGGCGAGTGGCTTATTTACGCAGCAGGCTTCCTTGGATGGGCACTCACTTTATGAGCTGCTGGATTGTCCAGAATCAGCGCAAGGTGATACACTAAATTCGCCTGACGCTAAGCGCTGAGCGCAACCGTAGCGAAGTAGGTGTTAAGGTATAATTTATAGCTTTTAATAGTGCATTTAACACGGTGTGAGTCTATCGCACCAAAAATCCGTATTACCATAATCCGTTTTCCATCCGCTGCAAGTAAGGCTTAATCACATGAATGTATGATTGCATTTCTACTGCGAATTGAAGTGCGTCACGCACATGTTAGGTGACCGATCGGAAAGCAGAAACATTAAAGTATATTCTGTGTCGACGTCTTCTGCTGGAGACTTCGGCGCGTATGGTATCTAGAGCTATTGTTGCGTACTAAGGCCAATCATTTTTTCTTGTGATTTCACAAATCGTATACGCAAAACCCGTGAATATCTCCGAGATTGCTGGTGCTAAAATGTGTAAATGTGAGGATTTCTTAATATCTCCTCACAGTGAAGACTTCTGTATTTGTGGGACGACTCACAGCTAGTTAAATACAATGCGGCAATGCTGACCATTTTTATATCGCTACGTGTAACTGTGCGCAATCATTCATGGTAATTGATTGCTTGCACAATATGTACAGTCTGATTTCGATTGAAGCATATTCCATGGCAAGGAGCTATTAGTCTATTTCTTTGGCAATTGCAATGGTAAGCTCTTAGAATTACACCAGAGCGTAGCCATCAGCGATGTTACTTAGTCACAGATAATGTTAGAGGCTGTAAGTCATTTAAAAAAAACAAGATTGCGCCTATGTCATACTTCTCTTGACGGTAGCATATTACCGCTTGGTGCTCATCTGATCACAAATTCGTGTGATCCTTTTTTCAGTAGGGACGACAACAGCTAATTCACTTCAGACGTATTTTTTTCTTCAATTTCTTATTGATATCACCTTCCAACTGGTGCTCATCACACCAAGTCACGTGGCATTTGGGTAGAAAACAATTTAGCTACTTTCTTCGCATACTTATGCAATTTCAGGATACTGACGTAAGCGAGTCGGGCATTCAGTTTTGGCCGGTTTTCGATGAAAACCTTCCTCTCCGGATCGGATCGTACACCCTCTTTACCCACTTAGCAGCCCATCACCGGAATTGCCTGCTCAAAGATCGTGCACTCGTTATAGATGGTGTACATGTGACTCCCTCGCATGACTTATGAGACCTATCCGATGTACTTAAGGTATGATGCTACTGCACGGAGCCTAGTTTGAAGAGACTGAGCATGACGATGTCTTGATGCTAAGCCATAAAGTGGGCATAGCACAATGGAACTCATGCGTTCAACATGCCAGGTGCGCTCTTTACGCTTCGTGGTGTCGCGATCCAATCCTCGAGCAATCCGCAGAAATTACTGACTGTCGCTGGTTCTCATCCGTATCTAATAAAAGGCAGCGGTTTAATCATTGGAGCTTATGACGGTGCTGGCCGTGAAGTCGAAGCTAGCGTCTCTCCAAGACATTGAATGTTGCGCTAAGATGATGAGGTATTTCAGGTTTCTGATAGCATATGCTATGCAACTTTTTAAAATCAAGCACAGGGAGCATTCTCGCGCCCACGATTTTCTCTTGGTGGTGATGGAAATCGCATCAATTGCTTTGACTTGTCTTGGGTAAAGAGACATCTAGTCCGAAAGAGATTGGCCTTGTAGTGGCCAGCTTCAAGCTTGACCGGAGACTTGTCAAGAAAGACGTCAACAAACCTGCGTACAATTCTGTACACTGAACTTTTGGAGTCGTAATGTGCTCTATTTAATGAAATTGAGGATGCTTTTCGCACGCAGAATTGGCTTGGTGGTCCCTAGCGTTATCAACTCTTTGCTGTAAGCCTTGGTGGTCAAGCACACGTACCTGGCTTTGAGCTGAGAAGAAAAATGTCCCATGAGATGTAAAAGCGACATAGCAAGGCTAGGTGGACCCGTAACTTTGAGTGTGCGACCGCTGCTTGCCTCTCTTTCACGTTAATCTATCCGAAAATGGCTTGACGCTTGTACATTATGTTTTCTTGTGCGGCAGCGTTTGTACAACACATTCTTTATTGCTCGTAGCTGTACTAATGTTGCAGAATACGTATTACATTGTCGAAAGTAATTGTTCGGTAATTTGACTCGAGCTTGAGCCTTATCTTGCTAAATTGCTGTCTTTTGTAAAGTCACACTTTGGACGGCGTTCGGTTCTTTATGCAGAAATAATTGAGGGGTCGTTAGTTCTAAGGAAAGTCTCGAATTTACCTTTGCTCATTCGACAACAACCACTCCTTGACTGCCATATACATGGCCTAGAGCATCTGCCTGGCTGTATCGCTTTGTGAAAATCTTTGTTTGACCACCAATTCTTAGCGCGGAAACTTCTACTAGTTTGTCAACATGTACGTCAGAGCCTTAACTTAACCATCTTGTACGTCCAGACGTTCTGCTCGAACGTCTCGTGCGGTAGTGCTATTCACAGATCTGCGCAACGTTGGACTCACTGACTTGTCAACTAACGCTACAAACGGGCAGATGAAGCAGTAAATGTACGTATTGTGGAAGCTTCGTCATCGCCTTGACGGAATGCCACTCTCTTTGCGCAGCTCAGAGATAATAAATTACTTCTATCATGCCCTAGTCAAGTCATAGTTTTAATAGTCTTGACAAACAGCCAATCACTGGTTGATAACTGGCTAGTCTCGGAATGCTTGCAATGCAAGCGGATACACAAATACCTTTGGCGGCCTTGAATTATCGCTGTCGCGCAAGCTTAAGCATTTGTGAAAGCGACAATTGCCGCGGTGGTACGAAAAGTGACTTATCATCACCAAGTGAGGCTGCCAAAACTCTCACTAGCTAGAATTTATAGTAGAAGTTTTGACAGATGCGGCCCACAAAAAAGCTTCTCTGTAGATCTTGAATCTAAAAGATGCCAACGATGGCTTGTCTTAATTGATTTGTCTTACTTAACTGCTCTTAGTTGTGAGCTTTAAATATGCATGCCGCACATTGAGGTTAAAAGATCGGGCTAGATAGCATAAAGAATAAATTTGTGGCTCCGGGATACTTGAGTTTTGCTAACTCAAGCTGATTTTTTCTCACAAGCGAATTAAAAATGAAAAGTGGGCGCGGATTGGTTGTCTTTTGCTATGTAACAATGGAGTAGAGATGGGAATTTATCACGGTAATAGATCTCAAATATGCGATTGCGGCGCCACATATTTGGCTTTGACTTACTAAAAGTTTCTCTCATCTGTTGCTTTCAAGCACAAGAGTTGCTTTCGCAAAAAAGTTATGGAAAGCTACCAATTAAGTTTGAGTGCAGACGGGAAAAAGTATGGTGAGACAGGATGGACTGTCGTAAAATGGGAAGCATGATCTTAAGTTTAGGCTAGTTCAAAGGTCGTCTGAGCTTACAATGGCCAGTTGAAATGTAAGAATACTTAGCTCCTTTCACTGCCTACCTTACGTCAGATCAAACATTTCCTGAATATTACGACACTGATTTGCCACTTCCATTACTTCTATTTATTACAGACAATCCCTCTCCCCTCTACATCATATCTCGAAATTAATCTGTACCCAAGTAGGAACGTTGGTTGTCGTTGATAGTAAATGTCGACCATGTAGTAAGACCTTTTCAAATAGCCGCAATATTATATAGCGACTCAGTACTTGCCATAACATATATACCTAGTGTACCGCTACATTCCCTAGAATAATGTGCTTGATTACACCCGAAAACGTTTGGATCAGTGTACAAAACACGTGAATTTGTATACTCCTTGCCAATAACAAGACATCATAGCAAGGCCAACAGCCAAACTCAGGACGCAAAAGCCTTTGTTAGTTTGTCTCACTAGCATAAAGTTGGTACATTAATACGAAAAGATTATCTCTTTGTGTGCACCTCGGGCTAAATAAGCGGCCACAGAGACAACTTTTGTATGACTCACTCAGCTTTTGTATGTATATAGCTCCATTTTATGTAGATAGTAAGATGGCGATGAGCACGCGTAAGGTAGTCTCTTGCAACTATTCATTTATGTTCAGAGTCGGAACATTAACGACAAACGTATCTTTACATCGTCCTTTGACGAGCGCTGTGTCGGCTGCAGCTCCGCAGAATATCGATATCGCAAATCGTACAGTGCAAAGGCTTTTTGTATAAATTTAGCCCAGATCTTGTTGCTGAAATCGCAGCCATACATTTGCCAAAAAATGAGTTAATTGACGTAACATCGCTCGCATATTTCAGATTTTGTTTTCCTAAATGCAACTTTGCGTGACCTTAAAGCGCGTAAATATTTCTCTGACAGTTGAAAAACAATATATATCATTTCTAGATTATGACCATAGTCTAATTTTACTTTCATAAGCCAGGTTCCATCCAGTCATGGTGAAAAAATTTGATCTTGTACACCATCTTACTGTCTCATAATCTCTTGCAATCAATCGCCTGATACGTAGCGTCTGACTGCCTTTAATAGCATTTTGGCGTTAGATCTTATTATTATCCTGTTGGATGATTTTAACTAAACTATATAAAGATTGCCATCTAAGCTTATTTCTCTGTGTGTGTCTTTCTCTCTTGAGCTCCTAAGCTGCATTCAAATCACGCATACCCCCGTTGGGTTGCACAGACAAGAGGAGAGCAAATGACTTTGCGCAGAAGGTCGCTGATTTGAGCTTAGGTAGCGTGCTTAATTTTTCCAGGTTAGGGCTATATCATTGCCAACATTTTGTGCACTTTAAGTGAGTTGACTCTAGAGTTGCCGGACAATGATCTCTACAACATCACAACAACTGCTTAGGCTGCTACCATTGCATCGGGATTCTGCCCAAGCGGTATGCTTTGTTGGGTATGACAGCACACGCAGTAGACAGGCCTAATAAATGATTTTGCAGATCTAGATTATCACCTGCGTACGTTTTCTACGACTATTTCTTGAAAGTTGAAGGCTGTTCGACTAAGATATACTCGAGTAAAAAAAATTCTTTTGCTCATGCTTATTCAAAAGTAACTTCGCTGAAGCTAATCGAGTCAGAAGCGTTTTCCTGATTTTTTTTAGCCTACAAAGTGATATATTTATGTAGTAAGGCCACTCTTCATAAGCCCTCCTCAGCAACTAAACACAGATTCTGACCTCAAGATCTTAAAAATCCGAATGCTCCACCACTCGCTTTTAGCGCGTCGTAAATTTTGATATACACTCTGCTCAAGACGCGAGCATAGGTCACAGCGCTCGGGGATCATGCGGCACATCAGCGAAATCACACCATGCCGTCGGATAGCAACCTGTCTACATATAGAGCACAACCTCGCCACGTGCGCGTCACCTTAGGATTAAGATAAATAAGACTCTGATATTCTGGGCGACTTCGTCCCACCAGCATCGGGGTCAATGATCCTAGAGGCCAATTATCCCCCTCGAAGAATTTTGAACCCGCGTGAGTTTGTGAATGGCATCTGAAACAATACTTTGTATAGACACCCTTAGATGATAATATACACACGCCACGCTCACCTGAGCCTAGCGCTCGCAATCCCACAAGTCGCGCATCTTTCAAACAATCGATATACATCTTTTGAATAACGCGCACTCCATACATTTTTCCGATTTAATCTCGATGCATTGCGAGCGTGAGCTCCTTACGAATGAAATCAGTGAAATAAAAAAGAACAATCTACGGAAACGATGGTTCTTTCATCCTAACTGTATTTGCGAGTGGACTTCTCGCTCGTTCCAGCCGAGCCGGTTGTGGGTCTTCTTAAATTAAGTAAGTTTGGTAACTAGTAGAAATGTAAATAGAGTGGGGTGCTTGTCGTGCACCAGGATACACCTCTTTCGTGAAGCATTTCTATGAACACAAAAGCTTACGTTACAGATTATTGGGTTGTAACCCATTAGGCTACGATTACATATAACTAAAGAGGGGTGATTGTAATCGTAAACTTTTGGCTTTGTGCAGGTAAAAAAAAGTTATGCATTTCGCCGGGTCGACCAAATGAGCTACCATGACGATTTCATTGACCTCAAAACGTGCCTCTACACTAAAAGGCTTTTCGATTTTAAAAGTTTGAATCCATAAACTTGGCTCTGACTGCTACAAAAACTGTCTTGTGCCGTGAGTGGCAATTTAAAAGTCATTCTCTAGCAGAAAAGCCGCTTGGATACTACTTCAACATGACCGGCATCGCGTGCATACCGTCGTTTGTCGCCTAGTGGTCCGCTGACAACTCCACCTTCGTACGTTATATATGATAAGAGGGGCACTCTCAAGCACTTGTTCTCTTTATGCCCACTAACACTACACAATAGTCTCAATGTAGAGACACATTTGTCAAAACGGCTGAGAGTAAGCTTTGAAAGTTGGCAAAAGGCCTCACCTTTATTGATAAACAAATCCGTGATTCTTTAGGAAAGGATTCAACCTGCGATGATTTTGTTTTTGAAAGTACCAACATTGGGCACCAGATAGACGAGAAGGGCAACATTTGGAAATATTTCCAAATGATTTAAACGGTCGAAGTTCGCAACGGACAGAGCAAGCGGCTATGTGGCCCGCCCACCACCAGGAACCATATTCGTTTTACCGCAAGAAACTTTTAAACTTCTGAAGAAAGGGTTCAACGAGGCAGCAAGACTTTACAATCAAGTAATAACAAGCTATGGTGCCGAGTTATACGCTCATCTATCTTGTGCGCCGTGAGGGCTTTCCAAAGGCTAATTATTGCGTGGCCTTAACACAAAAAAACAGAATAAGTTTTTTATAAATTAACCATTGCTCTTGCGTAACCTCACAGTAAAAGTCACGGGCTTTAAGCACCGAAGCTGACCTCTCTTATCACTTCTATTCGGCGTCATAAGTTCTTAGAAGAGCAAGGGCAATCTGGGGATACTCTTGGGTTCTATTCTGCACTGTCAATACTTCATTTAAGTACCATATAAACTTGAATAATATTCTGCGCTGTCACCACTACGTTAAGTAACAACTTTACTGAACCTCCAGGGTGCTACACTAAAAAGTAGCCACGTTGAACAACATTCTTTACGCCCGTGAGATTTAAGTACAATCGACTCCCTGATTAGGTCGGCGTCATTTACCTATGTAATATGTAGACCTCGTCATAATACTAAGACATACACTGGAGGCGAACAATAATGAAATCACTTCTTTAATATTTTAACGTGCGGCTAAAAGACCGCGAATAACTTGCGGAGCGCCCGTTGCTTCCAATTCTAGATCGCAACGACTTTTGGTCAGTCTTTTGAAGGTTTATAAGCAAGAAGGTCATGTCCCTTTAAGAAATGTTTTAAAGGTCCGTAACAGCGAACATGCTATACAATGCACTTCATATGCAAGTGTGCAGGCAGTGTTGGTCGAACAGTCTGATTTGGCTTCGGTCTTGTACTTTTTCAGAGGAACGCCAGCTCCTGCACAACTGAATGCATGCACGTGAGATTACTCTTGAGGTCCACATCGGTGACCAGTTCGCGGCTTCTTCGGGTCATTTGTGTGCTAACACTTTTGGCCACATACCAAGTTGGCCTCATCATTAAATCGATTGCCGCTGGTTCCAGTACAAGTTCTCCATAGTGTATCGGGAAGTCGCTTACCTTCGCAGTGAACTCCAAGCTCGGTCGGCCGCTCAAACGGACAACTTTATTCAAAATTTAGTGCATTGCATGATACGGTTCGCATAGTGTTAATTTGCTTGCCGCACTCGTCGTCATTTTTATCGAAGAACAGGATACGGACTTTTGGGCGTGGAGGGAAATATGACCGGTTTGCCCACAGCGGTAGTGTGAACGATTCTTTAAAGCCATTTACGCCTGCAAGATTTTCTGGCGGGTGGGTCCTTAAAGACTCGCTGCCCATTGCTAAGGCTACTAGGCTGCTTATACCAATTTAAGGTACAGTGGGTTTCGTAGGGAATCAAAAACAATATAAATCCTGCCTATTCTGCAGAGGACTGTCTAAATGCATCTGCAAGATAGGCAGAGTCGATATATATTATGGACCAATTTGTACCGTACACCAATTGATCGCACATGACGATTTAGTTAAGAGTGGTCTTTCCGAACAGTCATCCCCTAAAGATCGCACGACGTCATGCACGCCTGCCATCTGTGCAAAATACTGCATGATCTGTTCCAGTGTGTAAGTGCACGTGAGTACTCTGGTCTGTGTGAATTGCCACCTGCAACAAGTTGCGCGTGTAAAGCATTTTTTCGGATGCCAGCATTTTATGCAGTCTTTCGTGATTGGCTCGATCATTTTGTTTTCACCACCGACCATGGTTTTTTGGAGTCATTGGAACGATAACTCAGGTATTTGAACTTGCTGTCAAAAACAAATTGTATGTCGATGCTCACACAGCGTCTACAAGACAAAAAATATTTTTTTAAATCGGCGACTTAGCGCAGGTGAAGTTCTTTTGCCTGCAAACAAAGCACCATCGGCAAGAAATGAAGAGTAAGGATTAAGCGCAAGGAGTAAGGTCACTTTTAATGTGTCAAAAGATAAAGCTCAAAATTGGTATTTATGAACAATTACCTTGCTTCAGTCTGACTACTTCTTTTAAGTGCAATGTATGCACGATATATATTTCAAAGTACTTCGTCAGAGAAAACGTTAATCCAGACATTCACAAAGTGTTGACCTCGTATCACTAATCTAGCACACATTATTGCACGGTAAATAGGAGCTAATGTGTTCTCTATTCTGTACATTATACACCGCCAGCAACAAAAGCAACATTGGGATCCAACTCACAAATGACTTTAATTTGCTGTCACTAGAATTGTGCTCGATATCTTAACTTTTCAACTGTTGCCTTGTATTGCTGTAGCTATTGGTACATCATCTCAAAGTGCATCGTACTCAATGTGTTTAAGTTGAACTTTAGCCAGAAAAATATTGAGACCGGCCTCATGCATTAACTTTTTAGTATGTAAAAATGCTTGTGATATAGGGTGATCTCGGTGTCTGGGAAGTCTCACTTCAGTTTGCTGTGCAACTATTCACAGAAAAATCGAAAGAGTGCTGACAAATACAATAGGCTGGAAGTACTTATCACTTAGTCCAGACAGGCATTACAGTCCCAGTTTACACAATGCAAATCGATCAATTAATTATGTTTTTTTATTGGGAGTAAAAACCTGGCATTTGTTAGCCGCGTATTTAAGCTTGAACACATGATTACTGTTTTGAAGCTGACTTAAGTTTGTCTGAGCCAACTAGATTGTAGTTGCATTTTTCTTTAAAAAATATTTTATATGTAGTAATTGTATCATGTAAAATCCTTAGATTGTAAAGTTTCTACTTATGTATGGGGAAGCCACTCATTTCGGTTACTAGATGCTGGGCTTTTGATGCCAAAGTCTGCATATCCTGAAATAAGCGGTCAAACAAATCATGTTAGCAGTGTGCTGTAATTACTAAACATTGCTAATTCTTAGCCGGAAAGTTGATTTTCTACCTTTACTAGAGCAAGATCCTAGTATCTCAGAGCACGCATCGATATGTCTGATCCCGCACTTCGTCAACGACGGCCGACATATCCTACTCTGGTGCAACTAAAAGAAGACTTAATTCTAAGGAAGAAGAAACGAAGCCCCAATATTGCAAATGTCAAAAAGGGCGTTCTCAATGCCATCCATCCTTTTGCTGCGTTTAATCGCAGCACCCCATAAAGAAATGGTTAGCGCACTGACACGCTGCAAGAAAAGACGAAGATATGGAGTTTGCAAACCTCAGCATTTCCCAACATAGACCGAGAGCAACTGTACGCTCAATTTTCCTGCGCCACTCGCACTCACCTACACACGATATCTTTTGGCACAAGTCGACTCATTCCCTGTGGTTGAGCTTTATTGCTTCGCTAATTGATCACCTTATCCAAGCGCAACGCGCTACAATTTACGGTGAAGAAAGAGAAGGCAAATGCGAATAGACGTGGCCGCAGAATATTCACAACCCCTTAGACAAGCGGTTGTATATAGCTATCAGCTAATTGGATCTAAACTTGGACAACTAAAATTCTGTAGGCTTTACAAACCAAGGAGATGCTCCACGTGCTTTGCGTGCTCAACATTGACTAGTGGTAGCCTATACACTAGCCATACCTGGCTGCATCCAAATTTCTATTCACGAGGACTATAAAGATTCCACATCTCTTCGATATCGCGTGGTTACTGCCGCGTGTGAGTACAAGGCTTAATGGCTTAATTGTCCTTTTATCGACGATACACATAAGTATTGTCGTACGCTATCCTGGATAGTAGAAAAGTCTGGCCGTGACAGTAGCGCCACACATTAAGCTCTAATCCCTTAACGATTGAATCTATCATTGTACAGTCCGTATCTCCATGCAGTAGCGGCGATGTCGTCGGTGTTGTCCTTAAGATTATCATTGTCACTGATGACGTCTAGGCTATTATTTGGCTACATGTTTAGTTGCATAAGTGTATATGTACAAAGTGGTCAACTGCACTCCGCAAATTTGCAGGAGAAGTCATCTCCGCTTATACTAGTCTCAACTATTCGTTGACACCGCATAGCCTCATTTAACTTGTTCTTAAGCTTGAAGTCTAGTAACTTTTAAGATAGAAGTGATGTGATGAGCCCCTTTAAGCAACCACATGATAAAGTATCCCAGTAAATCGAAATATTGCACGCAAAGTTACCACATCAAACAATCAGAAAGCAAAGCTCTAGCTTATGAGCCAACAACTTAGAGATATAGCCGATCATGAAGCTAAAATCGTTCGAGCCATTCACACACCCGGACAATTAGTCGTGATCTCTATCAGAGATTTTTCTCAGGACTGGATATCTGGTCTTAGTTGGCTTAGACTCTAACACTTCCCCATACTTTGTTAAGTCGCGTTGCACTTGACGTCCGTTTATGATTGGCGTCCTTATTTTCTGCTAAACAAAATGCCCGTGGCAAACTTGGCCCACTTTTCGATGCAACCCTGCCAAATCGAATTGAGGCAATTTAGTGGTGCCGGAACATCACTCTTACAGTTGTTGCCTTTACTTCTGTTGAGTTGTGACGGGATCACATAGCATCTTGCATAGAGAAGACGTTAAAGATATACGATCTTTCGGTGAGCGACTTTCCTTTCCTATGTCTAGATAGTTTGACGTGCGGAAAAATTGCAGTTTACAGACTGACTTTCTTCTACAATATTTATAAATAGGACTGCTGCCTCAATGATCATCCTTTTCGCGCATGCAATTTTTGTATGAAAGTCGGAGAGTGAAAGAAAATATCCGTCGCCTTCTTCTCGATAATCCAAGTTTGAGTGGTGAAAGCTGTAGCCAGCCGCTACATGGAACCAAGCCTTTGTGTTGACACGAATGCGAGCTTTTTGCTAGAAGAGTCTTTACATGAAATGGTGTTTCCTGGTCCATAACAGGCCCCTTATCGGTGTTTGCATACAGGTAAATTTTTATAGACACCAAATCAAAGAGTTATAGGTAGCTTTAAAAAAGAGGATAAAGACAGTCAGTAAACTGCACTCCGTTGCACCCGAAGACCAGGGTTCGTACATTGGACGAACGCGAAATGTGCTGTTTGGCACCGTCACAAATGGCTCAACTCAATATTGTGCTTACAGCTAGATGACAGTTGTTTGGTGTTGTCCGTCAAACGATTAGCAACCAATTTTTACTCGGTTGCCACCGATCGTGTTTTGCTATCAGAGACTAAACTTATTGTGCAGGCCGTGTCATGTTTTTCGACAAGACTTTAAATCAGGTCACCAGAAAAAAAATCCATTTAAGCACATTTGAACCATGTAAGTGACCTTCGCGCGCACGTGAAGACATAGAAGCACCAGCAACCCATACACCACCCAGACGACAATTGTGGCCAAAATCGCGTAGCATATTGCAGACACATTGCAATTTTTAGACTTAAAACCCTCTGGAAACACAGGAACTATGGAGCAGAAGCTGTTCCTCTTGTTGTGTTTCATGTCCATCTTGGCTTTTTTGACCTTCATTGCCCACGTCGCCACTGCTTCCTGCATTTTGTTCATTTCTTTGTATTCAAACTCCAATTCCTCAGTACAAGACTGCCTCAACAGCGTCGTCAAAAAAAGCTCGTCGTCTTCGTAGTCCAAAAGATCATCATCCTCTTCATCACTAGCGGCGTCGACGGCCTCTACGCATTCTTGTGCGCATGGACGATCTGCACTCTCGTAGTCCAAGTCAGAATGTCTAGTGGAAGCCAAAAATTGTTGTTCTTTAATGTCGCCGGACGTGTCGAACGTGTCGAACGCGTCGATTGTGTCGAGCGACATGCGTGCTCTTGACGGACACTTTGATTGCGTGTGCTTGATCTCGAGATGGTCGACCAGACAGCTTTTGCACAAGACGTCCATGCATTGTTTGCATTTTTTCCTAAGACCAAACACCTTAAACTTCTTGCCGCATTCATCGCACGCGCTTGGGGTGCCCATTCTCGAAGGTGGCGTAATCGGACCAGTTTTGAGCCTATAAGTGCATTGCGCGATACTTTAATCATATGGAAATATCAGCTCTGTGTACACAAATGTGATTCGAAATATCAAACGTTTATGCATATTTATTATGCTACTGTATCTGAAGCATGCACGGTAGTATAGATATACTTACTATTAATAGTACGCCGGCATTCTCTTTCCATTAAGTACGACTACGTGCTACCGTTCAAGTAGTATCAGCATTCTCGCTTTTCGATCGATTCCCCCCATCGAATCGCCATAACTATGTTACGTAACCTGCGCTCGCTCTCGCGCCGCCCCATGGCAATGCGTTCTCCTGTCACTGCGCACGCCTTCTCCTCTTCTTCCGATTATGATGTGGTTGTGATCGGCGGAGGTCCTGGAGGCTATGTGGCGGCCATTAAGGCCGCGCAGCTAGGAATGAAGACGGCCTGCATTGAGTCGCGCGGCAAGCTAGGTGGCACTTGCTTAAACGTGGGTTGCATTCCATCCAAGGCACTTTTACACTCGACGCATCTACTGCATACGGCTCAGCACGAATTCAAAAACTATGGTATTGACGCACCTGGAGTAACGGCAAACTTTCCCCAGATGATGAAAGCCAAGGACAAAGCTGTTAAAACGTTGACTAGTGGCATTGAGTCCTTATTCAAGAAGAACAAAGTGACGTATATTAAGGGTTTTGGCAAGATCTCGGCACAGGGTGAAGTGTCGGTGGCATTGCAAGACAAGAAAGGGAATGAGACTGTCAAGGCTAAGAACATCATCATTGCGACAGGGTCAGAGGTGACTCCACTGCCTCCAGTTCCAGTGGAAAATGCGGCAGGTAAAATCTTGGATTCCACGGGCGCTTTAGAACTCAAGCGCATTCCAGAACACCTCGTTGTTGTAGGTGCTGGCGTCATTGGATTGGAGCTTGGCTCCGTGTACAAACGTCTTGGTGCCAAGGTGACGGTCGTGGAGTATCTAGACGATGCTTGTACCGGTATGGACAAGGGAGCAGTCAAGGAGTTTGTCAAGTTGTTGAAAAAACAAGGTCTTGACTTTAAGTTTGGCACTAAAGTGACGGCTTCGGAAGTAAGTGGAGATGTTGTGAAACTGACGACTGAACCGTCCAAAGGTGGCGATGCGGCTTCTATTGAATGTGACACAGTACTCGTGGCCACCGGACGTCGCGCCTTCACTGCTGGTCTTGGTCTAGAGCAAATGGGTATTCAGACCGATAAATTCGGCCGCATTGAAGTGGATGAAACTTTCCGTACGCAAGTACCTGGTATTTTTGCCATTGGTGATGTGATTAAGGGCGCTATGCTGGCGCACAAGGCCGAAGAGGAAGGAGTTGCTTGTGCCGAGATCATTGCCGGCAAGCACGGCCACGTAAATTATGGCGCCATTCCTGGTGTCATTTACACGTTTCCTGAGTTTGCGTCGGTTGGCAAGACGGAGGAAGAACTCAAGGCGGAAGGTGTCGAATACAACGTGGGCAAATTTCCAATGATGGCCAACTCGCGTGCTCGTACGGTGGCTGAGGCCGATGGTATGGTCAAGGTGCTGGCGGACAAGAAGACGGATAAGCTGCTGGGCGTACACATTATTGCTAGCAATGCTGGCGAAATGATTTCGGAAGGTGTGATTGGCATTGAATATGGGGCTGCTAGTGAAGACCTGGCACGCACGTCCCACGCCCACCCGACACTAAGTGAGGCGTTCAAAGAGGCCTGTCTGGCTGCGTACGACAAGCCCATTAATTTTTAAACAGAGAGTGAAGTCTTTGTTAGTAGATAAATGTGCAGCATAAAATTAGAAAGAATGATGCATGCGTAGGCAAAGAAGTGTTATTGCACACATTGCTTCATCTACTTGTAGTCGTACTATCCTTTCTTTATGCGATCGTAAATTAAGTAGTAATTGAGCCAGAATATATGTAAGAGTAAAGTTGAAGGCCATATTCGTATTGATGAGTGACTTGTCGACGTCTATGCTTACCGCTTGCGACTCGGAAGACGGCTTTCAAGACTGCATGAGTGAGAATGAAGAGGATAAAGAGTTGATGAAGCAAGAAGTCGTAGCTTTGGAGCACCGCATGAAGACTGTAAGGCATCACTATTGCTCATTGCTCTACATTTTGTCTCGCATACTTTATATCCAATGGTAGGTGGGCATTCGCGACGGCCTAGAGATTGGCAAGGAAGAGACACTGCAGCAAGGTTTTGACCAGGGTTATGCATTAGGTGCAGCCGAAGGTTTTCGCATCGGGCAATTACGCGGGGTGCTGGGGACAGCGGTTGCTTGCGGATTTGTGCAGTCGAACATGGTAACACAAGTAAAAGCGTGTATGCTAAAGCTTAGGACTCTGGAGAAAGACATAGCCGATCACAAGGACTGGAAAATGGACAGTGAAGTATCTAAAGAAACATTGCAACAGGCCGAGTACATGTTGACAAGGCTCGGCATGGATCAATTGATTTCTCAAAAGCCTTTGTAGAAAATATCAATTGTTGCTTTTGAGTCAAAGGCTCTGATCGTTCAAGAAATTGTAACATGTAATTACATCGCATCTTTGTGACTACTCAATTTGAACTTATTGCGCTCCTTAAAATCGGGTCCAATTTGTACCGCTACGTCATGCTAATCGGTGCAAAATAATTTTCAGCAAGTACTCGTGATTAAAATGACTTGAAGAATGTTGGGTCGTGGGCAGCACCGTAAGTATACACGAAGCATAAGGCCGCTCGATTAGATGGTTAAAAGAGTTATCAGCTACAACCAATGCTGATTTGCTACCCACTGCTCTATCAATTTTGCGAAAGTGGAGGTGACAGCTCATATACGGCATTATAGCATAATTAGATTAGGGTCAGTCTTCGCGCTCACCCTGTTAATTTGGAACCCCTAAGTCATCACTTTTGGCCTCTGATTGGGTTGGTAGAACTAAAAATGTGGCTGTCACGTTGCAACCGCCAACCTCCAAAAGTTAATTTTTTTTCGATTGTACTTCTATTTCGTATAAGCACATGTGTCTGAATTTTGCATATTTTGCACGCAGAAAGCTTTATTTTTGAGCACCAAGTCAACGTGCCGAGTTGAATATCGTAAGCAAGCATTGATTAAGGCAGTCGTGCTGCGGTGTTCCTGCTCCAATCCAAGGCCTCTTAAAGCCTCTGTCGCGCTTAAGTGCATAGGAACAAGCCGCGCAACAGGCTATCTCTTTAGCTGCTTTGTCAGTAGGCAACTTGTAACACAAGAAGACGAGTCGCAATAATTAGTGTAACCGTGGTGAGCAGGGAACTGATCACCAAAAACACCAATCATATGCTATCTGCTGTACATCTACAAGGACGTCCCTTAACTGTAAAAAAGCGTCAAAAAATTCGATAACTTGCACAAGACGAGCCTTGATCTGTTCAAATTGTGGCCACTATGTGAAGACAGCGTGTCCCAGTCACTTAGCTATATTTGTCTAAAATCAAACACGCATAATGGCTCCGTATCTTGGGTGGTCGCTCACATTTGAATGTCTTGCTTGACAGCCTTGCGATACAAACATCACACACAATTTAACCCATCTTCTCATTGCGTCACCTTCTGAACAAGCCAACAGGAGAGAAAGAAATATATATTGTATAGTAGTCGTGGATTGTGTGTCCTAATACGTACATGGGAGAACTAACGCTAGTTCATCGCAGCCTTCTCCAAAACTCCTGGACTGTAATAGAAAACCTCGACACTAACATTGACGTTGATATTAGCCGTGACCTTGGCAATGCTGTCAAGATTGATTGTCCTTCGTCGCTGCGGAAAGCTTCAATGGCTATAATTGAAATTGTCAGGGCCACGAAAATTGATGCCAACCGTCGAAATTGTCCTGGTTATCGAGATTGGCCGGCGCAGGAGCTGTGAAAGGTGCCAATTGCTGTGCCAACGTAGCTGCGAGAGGCTAAGCAGGAGGTTCCCGACTCCCTCGAACAGTAAGACCAGACTGCCTACATTGCCCACACTTCTTTTGGGGTCGCAAAGAAGCTTCGACAACCTCAAACTGCAATGAAGTGCGCTGCGTTGATGTCTGCGATGAACTTAACCCCCCCAAGTGCCCAAAGGGCGGCAATGACTACGGACAGCAGGATTGTAGATTACCGCAGTCGGTAAAATCTCAATATGACCAAGAATGGTCATTTGAAGATGCGCTCCAGCCTGATCGTATTTCTCGCGTGGTTTTTTAAAAGAAAACCACCCTTTTTTTACTGCTGGTGCTGCCGCAGAATGTTGAACAAGCCACCAATCATGAATATAATTAATTTTGGCAAGCAAATTTTAAAGTTTTTGCCGCGGCCAAAAATGAGAGCTTACATAGCTGAAAATAAGCATATATTGAATGCCGGTAATTTTATCTCCTTCGGTGTACAAGCGCAATCTGAACTGCCTCCGCATTGATTCCAGCGCGGCAATCGAGACTTTGCCGAAAACAAGGTAAATTTGTCTTGTAATCACTTTAATAGAAAGTGTGCTTTTCCTGGCATCTTTAAGCTGGATATTTGCTAGATGCGCATGACAAGCAGGCCGGTAGGTTGTTTTTACAGTCAATCGGTCATCAGTTGACACAAAAAATCACCTTTGACGACAGCGTGAGCTCTCTCTATTTTAAAATTAAAGTGCAATTGTCCTCGGAGCATGCATCCACAAATCGGTCTTTGTAGCCTCATATAATATGACGTGAATTGTACGAGGAAGGTGCTGATCGTGGGCTCAGCGTTGTCGGAGAACGCCAATCTACTTCACTCCCTAGCGAGCTACTTGATTGCTTCTATCGATGGAAATGTCTTTCCGAGGCTCTCGAGGACGTTTTTGGAGATGTGCCATTGCCGGAGAAGGCAGTGGGCACTGGAAAGTACGCTTTTAATATCGTTTATTCTTGTTCGGTGATAAAGGTCAATGGGTCAACCAAGAACCGCCCAGACACGCGCGCGATCTGACACGGTGCCCGAAGGAAGTCCATCGCTCGTTCCTCTGCCTTAAAATTGTAGGCGAAAAGGAATGTCTGGGCCGTGGTATTGACTCCTACGACGTGCATAAGTGGTAGCCCAAATACGTTGGTCTTATGAGCTAGAATCGATCAAGCATATCTTTACTGCGATGAACTTGTTGCAATATTTCATTAGAAGGTCACTGTAGCCAATCAAAAACCAATAATTATGTTTTTTACGGCAAGCTCTAATATGTCGATACTTGAAAAACCATATGACTGCTCTGTCTCCAAAATTTTACAATGAGGTCTTTTTTAATCTTGGCAACGTCTAAAATCGTCCAATAAGCTAATTTTATCAAATTTGACTTGTTTAGCGGCTTTTTTTCTCGCGAAATATCTGGCAGTCTATTTGGCTTTACTGCAATTGATTGCCAATGTGAACTAATTTCAACAATCTGGAGCGTACAAAAAAAGCTCAAAATGGTATTATATCACTTGCGTGCATCACGAGATGCGTTTCATTGCTAAATCTCCCTTTAAGAAATGTCAAGTTAAATTTCCAAGATGTGTACCGACCGCAAACCATAATTAAGACTTGATTTTAATCAGTAAATGGCTCCGCTCCTACTGTTAGAATTCGGCTTCCTGGCTGTGAGGTCGCACCTTCTGCCAGCAATCAATGGTAGCCCCTAAGCCTTCTTCATGGCAGGTATGAAGTATGTGTCTCAGCAGAAGATGCGTGCTTTGCTTGGCAGCGCTTAAGTTCATAAAATCCGGACTCAAGCTAGCTGTCCCATGAAAAGCATCTTGTGGATTGGAGAATAATCTCATGGTGGCATTCCGGAAAGCGATCCTGTCTTTGGCTGCACTTCCTTGCAGAAAAGCTTGAATCGCGACTTCCATCGTCGCCGCCTGCAGCATAAATAGTTGAGCGTAATCTTAAGCGGTCCATGAGCACAGTCACTTAGACTTGTTTGGATGTAAAGCCCATATAGAGAGGTCGTCGAATTTTATAACCAGCACAAAAACTGTGAGGTGGCAAGACCTCGTGAATTTGAATGAAGTACATGAGCCATGGGAGCTGTACGCCTCGAGCAAAGCCAAAGAAAAAGAAAACCATAAAGGTAATGCTCATGGGAAGCAAAACATCTGCTGTGAGAAGGCCAAGGTTGTCTACAACAACGGCGTGCTGTAGAGGTCGCGGGGGCGTTCATTCTCTTACGCATCACGTCAAGTCGTGTAGGTATTCAATTTTAGGACTAGCTTTAAAGACGCGCAGGTCGTAATTCTCTCGCCGCTTCATTTAAGTGCCCTACTCCGCATCGTCGCTGCTCTCAGCATCCTCGCAATTATGTTTAACCACTTATTGTAGCTGCTCACAGCGCTTCTTAGAAGGTCCAAATTTATTATTGTATTAACTTCAACATCTCTACTTGCATCACACTATGCAATGGGCCTCGTACCTCCCTATTAAAAAATCTGACGGTGTGTGAGTTGCTGAACTCTCTTTGTCTTTGCTATCCTTTTTCTTAGTTGTCTTTTTCACAAAAGTAGACAGCAGTCATGCATTACGTAGATTCCTGGGATGAGTTTTGAAAATACAGGAATAGATCGTACTTTAAATTTATATGAATTAATGTGGTTGCAATTTACAGTATATGTCACAAAAGATATAATTTTGAAGGACGCCCAGCAATAAGATCCACCTCACGCTTTCTCACAGTCTCATTTCAGTCCTTGATATGAGCGAGCACATTTTGCTAGGCTACACCGCCGCCATCTTGGCCGTGTTTTTCTTCGGCACCTGTTACGTACCCGCCAAGGCCTACGCCACCTACGGTCAGTCCTGACTTTTCTTATCAATAATGAATCATAACATCATGTAGTGTATGCAATCCAAACGATTATGTAGATGGCATCATTTTCCAATGGTTCATGGTACTGCAACCATCGTCGTTTTAAGTGTAGCCGATAATAGATGGGCTTTACTTACGCTGTCTTTGTGTCGTGCAGTGCTCGGGGATCTTAATGGTGGGCATTGCCTGGGGGTTACTTAGCAACAACTGGTCGCAGTTCTCCCATTCGGGCATGTTTACATTTCCTGAAGGATTACTGGGTGGTGCCTTATTTGCCATTGCCAACCTTTTAATCCCAACAGTGGTCAACACTCTTGGCCTCGGCGTGGGTTTTATGCTCTGGAACGCCACCAACATCACGTTGGGTTACTGCGTTTCACGTTTGGGGCTTTTTGGTGTATCGCCTACGATTCCTACTATGCCATGGCTCAGTTTACTTGGAATTTTTTTCATGTTGGCTTCTATCGCTGTCTACAGTGCCATCAAACCGACTTTGAAAGCCCCAAAGACGGGTAAAGCCGCCAAAAATGCCATGATCCCGCACGAATATAGTAAGAGGGAAAGCAGCAACTCGAGTCTCGCGAGTGAAGATTCCCCATTATTACCACAGCTCGGTGAGCTTCGAAGCATTTCATCGATCCGACGGGAATCGCTGCCACAATCGCTCGTGCACCCGGAATTACCCAATTTTGGACCCTTCATGATGCCAAACGATCTCGGTGAACACGTTGAATTAGTTGACGCGCAAGCTGAAAAAACCCGGAAGTTTTTCGGCATGTTTGTAGCGTTGTTGGTCGGGGCTTTTTTGAGCTGTTGCCTCGTGCCATTTGTCAATTGGAAACAGCGCTGCCATCCATCGGATCCGGCACAAAACGCTCCGATCATCGAGACGTGTAATCCGTTAAATTTTGTCTTTTCGCAATGTTTGGGCATTTATCTCACGAGCACCATCGTGTTTCTGCTGTATTCGCTGTTCCACCGATTCGTGCTCAAGCGCTCGATGCCTCGTAGTGTCATGCGTCCAGCATACGTTTGCGGCATGTTGTGGGGTCTGGGATTGTGCGGGCAGCTCTACGCTATCGGCACGTTGGGATTCGACCAAATTTTTCCCATCTGCTCGATTGGTCCTGCCATGGTTTCGATGTTGTGGTCCGCTGGACATTTTAAGGAAATCCAGGGCCAGAAAAATCTGCGTACCCTCGCTCTTGGTACGGTGCTCGTGTTGATTGGTACAGGACTCCGCATCATCTCCGCGTGATGACGAAAGAAATAGAGCTGAATGCTCGTAAAAAAACTTCAAATCAGCTTTTCCGTTTAAATTTGAAAGATTGTCTGGCTGGTTGTGATTTCATTCTTAATTTCTTGACTTTACGAGAAAATTACATTTACGTTAGGTCTGAGAGGTTCCAAAAATTGAGTTTAGGATCAAACTGTGGCGAATAGTGGAAAGCTTATTTTGCTTCTTTAATGCATGTGGCACACACTAATAAGTACCCAATATTCACGCAATAAATAGTCCACCCAATGGTTTCAGATGTGGAGCTCTTGATACATGATGAGCCCACGGCCAAGTACAGCACTTCTTCTCGCAATGCTGGTCGTTGTTGCATGAAATTCGGTCACACACGCATACTATGTTCATTGACTAAAAATTATGGAGATTTTCCGGTCACGTGCCATGTTGGACCACATTGGGGCTGCATGCTTGTCACGTACTGTCTTGCGATCGCTCCTTTTTTCTTTTTCTTCGTAAACGACTTGCTCCTAGGCTTCAAGATGGCACTGCTGGTGTCTATATGCCTAACCACGGTTTCCTTCACTATGGTGGCGTGCAGCGACCCTGGCGTGGTGTTTCGGGACTTGGAAGTGATCAACAACCTGCATGGAGACATCGAGACGGGCATCATTTGCGGTACGGATGCTCCGAGATGAAAAGATTTTCTTTGAAATGTCAAATCTAGTAGTGATTTGACTGATGGTACAGCGCAATGTGAGGTTCGTCGACCTGCAAATGCGTCTCACTGCTCCGATTGCGGTGTCTGCGTCAGAGAGGTGCGTATTGCTAGAAGGTAAGAAAGTACTCAGCTAATTCAAAAAAATTGCTACAGCTGGATCACCACTGTCCGTGGACGGGAAAATGCGTCGGCGAGCGCACTATCAAGTGGTTCTACATCTTCCTGACATTCATCTCGCTGCATTGTATGCTTATCGCTGCTGTCGCCCTCGTCACGTTTACTGGCAAATGATTAACCCCTTTTTATTGCCCTATAACACTCACACAAATACAACAACTCCTGTAGACAAAACCTTCTTGTTGACCAAATCTAACGTGTACTAGATACTGGCAGTACAAAAAGTAAAAGCAGGATAAGAATATCTACAATTCGTCTTTCTCAACAACCTCATCCTTCGATTCGCCGTCGTCCGCGATTGTCTCCACTTCATCAGCAGGGTCCACATCGGCCTCTTCTTCATCTGCGTCTTCACTTTCCGCCTCTTTGGCCTTGGCCTCCGCTTCTCGCTGGGCTTTCTCCTCGTCCTGAATCTGCTTCTTCTTCTTCGTCATAACTTCTAATTTAGCAAACACCGTCTCTTCATGCGCCGTAAATTCCTCTTCACTATCAGTGACCAAAATGTCATCAAACAAAGTGCCGCTCTTGACCTGCCAAAGCTCAAAACCAATAGCGCCAATGTTTTTCGCCACGTTGTACATAGCGTCATCGCTAAAGTAGTCAGGATTGTCAATCAGCGGGTGCTTCCATTCGCCCTTGTAGTCCGGGTTGTCAATCATCTTTGGTTTCCACTCTCCCTTGTACTCAGGGTTTTCAATCACTGCAGGTTCCCACTCTCCATCGTCTTCATCATCCCAATCCTCGGGCTTAACAGCATCTGGGTCGGGAAGAGTGCGGGGAATGTCGTCCCATCCCTCGGGTTTCTTGTCTTCCGGATCGGGAATTTTTTCCTCGTCAACCCAATCTTCGGGTTTTGACTTGCTCGGGTCCTTGATCTGCTTCTCGGGTTGAAACGGCCAGTTCTCAGCAAGTGCGCCTTCCTTGACTATCTTACCATCGATCTTGACTGCGTACGTGTTATCCTTTTTGATAACAAACGAGTACAAGTGCGCGTCCGAGTCCGACTCGGTTCGGATCGTTTCCTTGTGATCCATGTTAATAGCATCTTCACCCGGACGAGCGTAATTTAGAATGACATGCGTCTTCTTGTTGCTGCCACAAATATCGGGACCAAACATGATTGCATAAGGAGACTCACCACCAAACGTTGCCTGGTCTATGTCAGCCGGCAGCAGCTTAATGTAAGCACCACCACAGTCCAACTGCTGCTCGTGCTGCACAAGATACGAAAGGTACAGGTCCTTGTCTTTATTGTCAATAGGATTATCAAATTTAGCCGACAAGGCGTAGAAACGCGCATCCTCGCTCGTCTTAATACCCTTGTCACCTTCTTCGACGTAGTGCTTGCCTGCTACCTGCTCAAATTTTCCCACCTCGGCAGCGGGTTTCCATGTCGAGGCCACCCAGCGACTTACCCAGTCACTGTCATCAAAGGTTTCGCGAAAGATGGTTTCGGCCTTGGCCATCGACACGGCCACGGCAGCAAGTGCTACTACCAGCTTAGTCAACATCTTTACTGGGATAAGTGTGGTTCGACTCGTGTAAAGCAGCGCAGATTCTAAAATGACGAAGCAGTTGAATCGCCACGTGTGCCAAAGCCACGTGGACTTCTGGGTTAGAATAAGTGGTTGCGCTTACCGAGAAAGGATATTAAAAGATAAGATATTAATATCATTAGGTTTGAATATATATATCAATCTATTTTAAGCTCTGTAAGAGATGATTATATTCTACAAGACACATTAAACGAATTGGATTTGGGTACACAATGTGTACATAATTTGTGCTTAATCTAGAAGGCTGCCTCAGCTAAATGTATATATATCTTACCAGCAATGTCGCCAGCGCATCGCTGGTAAAAATAAATGCTAGATCACAACTTGTGGCACTCAATATTAGCTCACTTTTCTATCTATTGCTGATGTCGTTATTACGTGTGTTGGAGGTTGAAAGCTGATATCACGGATGTCGGCCTTGTGTTGCCATAAATTAGATCATAAAAATAAGGTTACTGGTGTGAGTCACAATTTTTAATTATCGTTCAAACACCAACAAGAGACCAATATTAGCAATAATTACTATGCTAGGTCGTAATTGTACCTCGGAAGGGAATTAAACAAAACCTCCAGCTTTAATGTTTGTAAAAGCTATATTTCGTCTTATATAATGACTGATATTAACTCGTGAAGTCTAGCAGATAGCGATCTGCAACTAAATTTAATTCTAGTTTGTAACGAAGATTATAGACCTGCACTCAAGCTTCCTGTAAGCAGAAAGCTACGACAACCCCGCCGCCCCTAGTAGTTCTTGTAGTCATCTACACCTGCATTTTGTGAGCGGAGCAACAGAGAGTGTATCTAACCGTCTGTAGGAGTTGCAAATGAGCACTCACTATAAAGTTGAAGCGGCATTCTCACATGAAGTGTCAGCTACCACAAGATTTCTCTTTGCTTATATATTCGTACCTTGTAGATCCACGCTTTTTAGGCTTACCAAGTTAAGATAAAAGTATTAGACTTCGAGAGCTTTTCTAGCTGGGATGGCTAGTAATTCTCTCTCGAAGAAGGATGCAGTCACCATCTCTATGGATGGACTGCGCATGAAAGCGGCTCAAATGGAGGTGTTTCGTGTACACCCATTCTTGTCTAAAGAGATCACGGAAGTGGCATCAACCGCTCATCTTACCGTCAAGGCGACTAAAGCCTACAAAAAGCCCACTGGAAAGGTTGTTGGCAATGGATCTAAGCAATGATGATGAGAACGACGTTAATTTTCGAGATGTGATTATCGTATGGCCATTTGTCGATGCTTAATCTGTAGTGTTAAATGTCATTTGCGACTTGGATGTCCCTTGCACACAGCGCGCCAATATAAAAGAAGCTGCAATCCCACGGCCGACTAATTGTCTTGTATGTCACGAGAAAATAAGTGTTCTACTGAGAAAGATCTATGCTCTAATTAATCCCAAGGACATGCCAAAATCAATAAGACTTAGCCCTTACGAGTTTCGTGCTCTATAAAGCGGATAGAGAATGCAGATCTAGCTTTCTGAAAGCTGAGATAGATGTGAAGGGTTTCATAACTCCGTTGACGGCCCTTCCCAAATTTAGGGCGTCGGTCAATAATGCTCGGCTCTTTACTGCTGATGGCGGCATATGCTGGGAATGTGCAAGTATTCACTTTGAGGCAGGAACGAAGGAAGTTTCCTGGTAAAACAAGGTGTGAAATTTTATACCACGGATGCTGAGTTTAGTGAAGGTCAACTGCCATAGGCGCCATAGCGTTTGCTCCTAGAGGGTATTGAATGAGTAGATATCACATTTGCCTAGAACTAGAAGCATTATTGGCGCGATATTAAATCCATTAGTGAACACTTGTCGGTGATAAAGTCAGTAGCGTGGGGTGGCACTGTAACCACTCGTCAGACTCAAAGTCGTACGTGTCATATTTGGCTACAGCAGTATGGGCGAGGCATAAACACTGCACCTGAAGCGGCCAGTGAATCACCGAAACATACAATTTACGAAGCAGCAAGAGTTTACTGCATGCCGTTGTTCATTGGCAGAGTTAGTGTTAAGCCTAGGCAATTCAGACGAGGCACTTCTATTGCTCGTGGAGTGGCCCCATAAGTTCTTGATATATACTTGCAGAAAGCAGCATTTGCTGCATGCCGTTGATGAAACTGCTGGCTTTCACCCAACGAAGTATAAGTGAGACTCTGTCACTGCGCTTATAGTGGCACGTACACTATGGTAGCTTATGCCTAAAGGAAGAGTGGGTACAGATCACTGACCTTTGCTTCATATTAAAATATAATACGAGTACACATCGCTTATGCCTGATATCAAAATAAGTCTTGATACCAAGAACTAAATTTATTTTTCCACATAAAAATTCAAGCCACATTCTGTTATTTCTTTTTTCTCAAGAAAATGGGTCCTACAATTACTACTTAGCATCTTTAAGCAGTGGTCATTAAGCCATGTTCTTCATTTTCGTAAACGTTTTTTTAATGATCATCTGCCTTAATTACTTAGATATACTTAACCAGCGTTCACGATTTTGTTTCTGCAAGCAAGGTATGCACAATCAATTTACGTATATGGGAATTGACGGCCTCTGTTACTGGGATGCTATACCCCTACAAATTAAGTGCCCATAAACGACCTAAAGGTAGGCCCACCTCGAAATCAAATCTTTATCGTGCAGGTAGCGACGATGTTCTAGACGGTTTAAAGCGCTTTTCAAGAGAAGTACCTTTTGATCTTACCGAATGCCGTAATTTCTTGTCGTATAGGCTCTCGAGAAATTGCGTCCGTGGATCCGATGATTTGGATTCTGACTTTAGAGGGCTAGCATAAGCCGCGCCCTTGAATCCAAGAAATCACCCAGGAGGGACAATTTTTTGAGAAGACCTTGTCCTTATGACAAGTGTGCAATCAGTGCGTACTAAGATCGTTTAGCTCCCGAGAACTCGGCAGCTCTCGATTGAGAAAAATAGGAGCGGGGGACCGCTGCTTATACGCGCAAGTGTACGAAGTTACGACATTCTAGATATTTCTTGGTAGACTCTGGCGTGTCGAGATACTTTGCACGCTGGCAAGCGATTGCGGTCAGCCAGAAAACATAGATCGAAACTTACAGAGTGAGTAACGAACACAAGTCGGTTTCGGTCTGACTGGCTAATGTGACGTACCCTGGTTTAAAATACACATGGCTGTAAGAATTAAGGGTTTCAACGGCACAAAGTCTTATCATGTCCTTGACTTGGACAAAGCGTGGCTTGATCCTGGACATGCCGTGGCTTGATATGAGCCCTGGATCGACTGGCATAGACGTCATCCATTTAATTCTGCTTTTCATGGCCTATGGGAAATAATAATACTCTTGTTGTATGTATGGGTTTTTGCAAGATTGCCCGGTAAGTTACGCGTTTAATATGTATTTGAGGGCAGCGAATACACTGCTTTTTATCAAAGGTAGACATGATGACATGGTACGTCATGTTTCGATGACAGCACCAACTAATAATGACGTTAAAGGTATTTCTCTGATATGGATAACATAGTGGTTGCATAGCATTACCAACAGCCGGAAGAAATTTCCGCGATCGGGATATGAAATACCATTGAGAGCGTGCAGCATAACTCCACAATAAGAAAGCGGGGACGCGATACGAAATCGATCCCTTAAAGTCACGCGGATAGAAAATCTCTGTCTACAGAAATAATCGAACTCTCAGCTGGCTGCCGTTTCACAGCAGGTAAGCTTGAAAGTATCAATAGATCTATCAGGGTTATTGAGTTGTAAATAGAAGAAAGCTACCGAGTACTTAGCTGAGTTAAAAGTCGAATAAACTCAAAAGTTGTGTATAAAGATATGTTTTTCATTTGAGGATATGAACTCATCCTTGGCTTCAAGCGAATGTGCCTTAGATGGGCCTTTTTGACAACGCACAATGAGCCTTGGCTCAGAGATTGTAATTTCCCAAGGATCTGGTACTCAGATGTGATCCACCATCATATTCTCTCCGGATAAAGGGGTAAAGCAAGTCCTTGGCTTCGTGCCACCGTGCCATCAGGCAAAGACTTCTTCCACGAGGGTGACGTGAGTTCATTGCTGCCATCTACACCAAAGTGACATAGAGTTACATGATTCGAAATTTTATTTCTCTTTTCTCGTCACCAGCTATGACCTGAGTGGAAGTGAAGACTAGCTTCATAAATCAATTAGTGCAACGGAACATGTGTAATCGCTCTTACGAGGTAGGACGCGTTGCTGATCAATGAACGTTGTATAGCGCTCTGGATTTGGTAAATTGTTGCTATTTAAACTGAATGAGGTACCTCATATAGCGATTGTTACGCCTAAGGGCATGCTATGGCGGAGGTAAGTGATGCTGTAAGGGCTATCAAATGACAGCTATTCTGACGGATACAGACTTTTGCCCACACAATTTCGGCAATATATTTGCTCATAGCTGCTTGAAAATATGATCGGTTGGCACGTAGAGTTCATTTTGGCTTCTTAGATGAAGGTTTGAAATGTGATAGCCATTACGCCGACGTCGACAGATGTGTCTTTCCGGTAGAATCTCTAAAAGATTTTGTTCGACTTGTATGTAGCCAGTTATGGAATTCAAGTAGACCCTGAGAGATTAAAAGACGTTTTGTCGTGGTCTATGCCGCATTTTAAGAAGGATTTGTGGAAAAATTGGTCAGACCTAAGCATTTATTTTCTTTGAATATAGAACCAGCTATGCGAGACTAGTAACGAATTCCGTACTTTCCAAATCACACTTATTTATAAAGTCAATGTCTATTCTCCTCAGAGGCAGGAAAGGTGTAAATGGTGGTTAGACTCAAAGCTCGCTGACAAAAACACTGCTTTTAGCTGCTGCTTCTTGTATCATCCACGATACGAAACACTTAAAAGAGGCAGTATGACTGGTGAATGCAACATTAAGCTCGACCTCCATTTACAGACGACGAATGCCACGCACGCCTGATCATTTGCGACAATCGTTCCTTAGTCTAAAAGAGAAGGTTGAGTTTTGTGAAATGTGGGATCCTTAAGCCTCGCCGACTTGAGCTTCTCAACAGACGCTTAAAACTCTATAGCACAGCCTTTATTCGTCAAACGTGATGACTTGTTCCAGCTGGAGGAACTTCAGATTCAACCGCTCCTTCAGATCCATAGAAGCCAGTTAGGCTTCCGAGTAGTTGATCTGGCCCAAGAGTTTAAGCAGTCAATATACTCGCGTTGGCATGAGAGTGGCTACAAATTACATCCCAGTGTGATAAGGACACGCTGCACCTTGGCTGCTCATTGTCATCGATTATGAGAACATCGACGGGTGCGGTTGATTGCAATATAGAGACTATATACAAGATTGATCCTATTTTGGTTCTATCTGTTTTGATTTAAGAATACACTCGGTAATTTGGGCAGATGCATATAGATAAGGTACCAAGGAGTTACCGTTCTTTTAAGCTTTTTTCAAAACTTGAAACTACAAGAGTTCAGCTAATGTAAGGTTCGGTTCTTATGCAAAATATGGCTCAATCTTCTTGAGAGACTAAAAAGCTTAGGCTCGATGGATGCTCTTGAATAAAAGGATACAACATTTAGCGAGACAAGTATCGACAATTTTTTTAGTTGCACATGCATTCCGCAAACCTCCTCGTATACAGAGATAGCTTTGCATGACTAATTGCCACTTTTTAATGTACATAGCTTGGATTGAGCCATACAGAAGCCACAAACGGCAAGTTGCTATTTTCTAAGCTAAGTAGACTTTTGTTGCTTTGGATACTACACGGCAAACAACGTTCTGTATAGAAAAAATCTTCAATCCGAGAGCACATATGCGTTACATGGTAATTGTAGTATACGGTACTTGGAAGTATTAGGTACATTAAAACTCGTAATTTTATACTGGCAGGCAGAAGAGGCTGCTCAAAATCATTTTTTGAGTGACTTCAACCAATTTTGAAATACTTTTCTTATTGTATATACGTTTGTTAAAAAATGGTCGTATATTAGTCTCTTAGGATGGGCTACGTATATAATTTGGCATGACAAGTATGGAAGTGATACAAACGGTATAAGACTTGAGAGAGCTACAGTTCCGATAATTCTATTATTGCGCCTCTCTCAAATTTACAACCTTGTGGCTCTACCACGCGAAGTTTGATTTTCGCTAAGCAGTGACTACATATAACATCGAGTGGTTTAGTAGCACCGGCCTGACTTTAAATGGCAAATTCAGTCTAGATAGTGGGCTAAAAGCTAGAGGAAATTGCGCTGTGCTCAATGTTTATGAAAAAAATAGCTGATAACGTGACGTTGCCAAAAAAAATCTTTTCCACAGAAGAGGTTTGCAGTAAGATATAAATCCTTTCGATGGGTAATTATACGTCTAACAAAAATGAAAATGTCAATAAAAGCAATATATCTTTAGGGCATGACTCCCTTAAATAACACATTTGTGTTTCTGGTCCTCTTTTCATTTTGTAAAACTGTTGAATTGGCTACCGCAAATAATGCAGATATTTTTTCTTGTAAGATGTATTTAAAAAGCCTCATTAATATGTCGGTACACATATCAAGAAAATTGTTGTCGAGCATCAGGATATATCATTTTTTCGAGCCCTTTTTTTGCGAACAGCCACTCTGAGCACAAAAGCTTGGCTTTGTGCAACGGCCATCTACCAGGCTTAATTTACAATCGATCGGAAGATATCTCACAAACTTTACTTTTGGAATGTATACAAAAATATAGCTTGGTATCACAATGACGAAACGGACAGCAAAATTAACTGCCAGTCGGCCGGATCATTGTACGATGATCAAGTCAGCTCATAAGAGAATCTTGTTGACATATAATGAAGCGGTTGCCCTTGAATCGGCGCCAATACCTAAGGCTACGCTACAGCAAAGGCTTCACCTGTAACAAAGACTGCGTCTTTCACAAAGGATTTTTATTGCCGATTAAGAGATAGTTTGACCGTGAAAACACCGCCTCGGTAATGTGCTGTCGATATATCCATACCTTTTTACACATTAGCTCTGGCGTTACTCTTAGTTCAACTATACCAATCTATGAGCAAATTCATTTGTTTAGTTGGTTTTGTCTGCATTTATTTCTTCGGCTCGAATATAATCAAATGAGTGAGCTTACATGTAATTTTTTTGCGGAATAATTCTCAAGTTGAGTGCGTAAAGCATAAACGTTTAGATTACCAACAAACGATTCTTAGTGTTTCTCAGTGTATATCACAGTCACGCGCTGCGGACTCGCTCCAGTTGATAGGTTGGCTTCGTCTTTTCAGCCAGTACGTCTTGACTATTCCGTTCTTAGTTGACGCAACCGTCGTCGCCGGCAGGTTTGCCGGCGACGACGGTAATTATTGGAAGTCAAGAGGCCTTGTTAGTTGTATTGTATCCAGGATGTGTAAAAAGCTAGATGTTGTTTAAAGAGTAATCGCCCAAATGGCAGTAATGACTGGGAGCCACCATTTAAGCTGTAGCAAGAAAAAAAATCGCAAGAAGGTTTCATTTAATGTCACCTTTTAACTTATCTCAGCAACGAACACTACTCCATTTTCACCGGCTTCGCCCCGCTCACCACAAAAGCTTTTTCCGATAGCCGACTTTGAAGACCTTCCTCCGCGACAGTAATTTATCTTGTCTGTCCGCTAGATATGCCGCCTGCTCTACCAGCAGTTTGTAAATTTGACTACAATGCTGTTTTTTCTGGATGAATTGCTACGGTATGGCAGCTCAATGAACTCGCGTTGCCTCACGCTGCTCTTTCTGCTTACACGCTTGAAGCAAACGCCGCGCCTGCTCTTGCTCTATTGCAATTTGACGGTCTCGCTCTCGTTTCCCAATCGAACCTAGCTGCAAAACATCCCCAACACATCTTCAACCTGCACTTTTCCGTTGTCTCGTCAGATTGTGAAGGCGTCACGCCTTTTCTTCGTTCGTACCTTTGCATCTGTGACCTTTTTGAGCACTTTCATCTTACGCTCCATCTTGGCCTTCCTTGCACCCTCTTTCTCCTTCGCTTTAAGCTCTACGAGCTCGCGTTAAGTAACTTAGCCTGACACAGCTCCTTCACCTTGTTCTCCTCTTGCAGCTTTCTCTCGTGTTGCATCCTACGTACAACTTCCCTTTCTGCCTCCGCAAGCCTGGCGATGATCATTTTTTTTTCGTATACAAGACCATTTTACTTGTCGCTGCAGGAATTCTCGTCCTCCGATACACAAAACGTGTACTTTTCGTTTTCAGACTCTCTTAGAACTCAATGCGAACACCGTGAAACGGTGCGTACATTAACCACTTTTTAGCGTCCTGCTTCATCTTTAATTGGTAACATCAGACTCTCGAACTCTACTCTTAAAAGAACACAATGGTCACATCAACAAAGCGACTCGCCTCCATTATTAATAAGTCCCTTGAAATCGTGAGCAGAAAACTTGCCTGTGGCAAACTTACCATTAGTGTGAGCAGATTTCAAGGCATAAAATCAAGCAAAACGATTACAATAAAAATCGCTGGTAATTCTGAATGGAGATTTTGTTATTGGAAGGTTGTCTTGCCACACCTTTGCCTAAATCACACACATGGGCACCAAGTTTTGTGCTTATGCGGACTTTTTACATCTAGGATATGGATAATTAAATGGTTGCCGATCTGGTAACGTCACAAGCTTTATGCGCTGTAGCTTGTAGCACTCAACAAAGCATCTTATTGACGGTATGAACATTTTCTCGTAATTCGCTGCACCTTGTCGCAAACGGCCTGCTCAAACACCTTGTTGCGTACTTACTGCACCTCGTTGCGGATCCTAGTTCGCCGCACAAGCATGCTAGAAAACATAAATGCCAAGGTCTTTACGATGGGTATTTTGAGCAAGTGTAATGCAACAAAACGAGGAACATGTGGTTGCCTTAGCTGCATGTTGCTACTGCAAAACACTTCTTCGTTTAGTTACCAGCATTACACTTGAGATGCAACAAATTCAGCAATCATCAGATCAATTCTTCCATTGTAATGAAAAAAATTCTCGTTCAAGCTGCTCAGGCTGCAGTCTGTGAAAGCTGTAATCACTTAGCGTGGCTTCCCAAAGGATTGGCAGACGTGAGATTTCAAGCATGCATCTAGAATGATTACATCGTGTAGGAATAAATCATTCATAATGAAGCGCATTTACTTTACGACGAAGCGTGGAAGGTAAAAAGCATTTACGATGAGGTGTCACAACTTGTGCAAGAGCATTTTTGCATTCCAATACAGTTAGATACATGTTTGCTTTGATCTATCTATCTATATATCTCTATCTATATATCTCTATATCTCTATCTATCTATCTATCTATCTATCTATCTATCTATCTATCTATCTATCTATCTATCTATCTATCTATCTATCTAT
>RCHQ01000295.1:0-50423 GCA_003676415.1 Plasmopara muralis
TCATCACAATGCTTTTGACAGCGTGAGAAAAGCATTTGAAACTGACCAAGGAACTGCTGCTCGATGGCTTTCCACTCATCAGGCACTCGACCACCAAACGTTTGTCTAACATAGACAGATATTCGGGCCTTGCGACGACGGACAAAAAACGCTAGAAAAACGTCAAAATCAACTATGAGCTCTCGCGGCACTTTGCCACCCTGTATATTCGTGTGAGATTGTAAAAACAGTTGAAATAGCTGATTGATTGCGTTGCGCGCTCCTGCAATGATATCATCATCATCACTTGTAGAGCAGCAGCCGAAGCCTAGATCAATTTCCCAATCATTAAGCGAATCAAGATCGATACATCTATTGAGACTATTCCAATTTTCGCCCAATGCTGGATACTCATCACTCAATGTCTTGACGTCAAAGTTAATCACTTTGCCATTGCCAACCTCCACAATCTCTTCTTTTAGATACGAGGGAATGTCGCCTTTTCTGTGAACGTACTCTTGTGGAATATTACAACCGGTTCGGACAAGGCCTGGCAGCTTCGAGCTTATTTCAGACAGCTGGAATTGCTTCGCACTTTCATCGAGCGACGTCCAATCGAGAATTGCGATTTTGGCAAGTACCAAGCGAATACGCTTTAAAAATTCTTTACCACTACGAAAGCCCACGGTATCCGTTCCACACAAAGATTCTTCAATGTATTTTTGAGCGAGCATCAGTGACTGATAGTAGCTTAAAGTACCCAGTGGTGGTGAACAATTAATATTGAGTTCTCCAGTATACATATCCACCAAAAAGTTGCCGTCCTTGTTCGCTGCCAACAGCCTCTGCAATTTGTCGAAAAACTCAGCTAAAACCCCCGATTGATCATTTGGATTCACGTCTTTGACGGACATGTGCAATTTCCCTCGAAAAAGACCCTTGTACTCCTTAATCAAGGCCACGCCCTTTTGTAAACGGGCAAACAAGTCGTCAATTTCCTTATCAAATCGCATTTCCATTCGAAAAATTGTAAACATTGAGATCGAAGCATTCAAGATTGATAGAAAAACATCCTCTTGCTCTGTCCGCTCTAAGGACCCAAGACCCTCAAAGTCAAGAACGATTAAAAGGACATTTTTGGGGAGGATACGAATCGACATCCAGGCTCCGTCAGTGCACCGAGCTCCAGCGATGGCAAATGACGTACCCGTCAAGTGATTAAGTAGATAGCTTTTGCCTGTTGACTGCTTTCCCATGGACGTAATTACTACACAACGACCTTGCCACGACTCAAGCAATGGTGACAACAAGCCAAATCGAATGCAACGCGCAATATCAACGGCATTATTATTTTGCGCTTCACCGTCCACAGGCGACGCCTTGCCATTCGTCATGATCGTGAGCGAGTTTGCTTCAGCACGACATATTTGTATTGGAACAAATGTGATGAGCTCCTGGAGAAATGCTCGACTCGGTCGTATAGCAATGTCACTAATTTCACCATCCACGACAAACGTTAAATTTCGCGTTAAATCCAATCCACACAAAGGTTTGTTCAATTTACGCAAATCTCGCATCACGCTCCGAAAAAAGGAAAGACAATTGTCTTTTGCATGCTCCTGGATTGTCGCATTCGACGCTAAATACAATTTTAACGCTGCTCGATCATCGTCGACGCCTTGAATTAAACCACGCACTGGGAATTTCTCGTACGTATGGTAAAATACGCGTAACCAGTGCTCTACTTTTTCCCCTTCTTGACAGTCGTCCTTGCTACCATTGACGGAATGTTCCTTCGAGCGCTGAATTCGATACGACTCGCTTCTTACAGTAACTGCAAGGCGATGTACACAAATATTCGCTCTTTCTTCTACTGTAAATAACAAATCGTCAAAACTTTGGCCCGACAAGCTGTTTGAAAGGAGAGCCAAATCTCCAGTATAAGTCACAGGAATTTTGCGAAAGTCTTCACTGACCACAGCAACTAATTCTGCACATTTTGAGTCAACTTCTGTTGCTGCCATAAAGCCCAACACTAGATTATCTGCCGTCGCGAAGAGGGATGGCGTGCAATACCCTGGTGGTAGAATCTGCGCAACTCGAGACGATTGCTGATTCTTTAAATTTACAGACTGAATACACCCATTTGAGTCCGTCGCATAGAGATACTCGTCCGCTATAAGAATTTCAGTCACTGGGAGTGTTAACGATGTTCGCAGAGACAGCTCAACATGCCTGTAGATATCAAGCTTTAAAAACATCTCATTAAACCGATACAGCACCACTCGACCGCCTTCATTGCCAAACGCTATAAGTCGCTCGTTGACACTAAAGTCACACAGCGATGTCGATCGATCAAATCTACATATGAACGACACCTTTGTAGTGTTTTCTGTGCACCTTCTGCTTCGAAGCGGAAATTCTACTCGCTCTACCACCGTACATATTGGGGACGTCGTCACCAACACCACACAGCGATTTTTAATAGTAAACGACTTTAAAATGCTTGATCCCGGCTCTAAACGATGCGTGCCCAACTCAACAGCTGTATATCTTTCACCACCATTTTGCGCCATCTTAACGATTTTGATCTGGTTCGTTGCAGGCTTCCAGTGCTCTCGTACGATATCACAGTAGACCACAGTGGAATATTTAAACCGCGGTCGGATGGTTGTTGTAAGCTCTTGCTCGTGTTGCTCACGCCAGGAGGAGAGCAATTTTTTTGCTGCATCCCAAACCACTTTGTGTTCATCAACTTGACCCAATTGACGAAGCGATCTGTCAGTTTCTTCTCTTAATCTTTTCTCTAAAACTTTACCAGCGACATCAAAAATCATTTCTACAGACTGAAACCACGTGGCACGTGCTAAAGTCAGTGGTGTCGCCATGCATTCGCGAAACTTGTACGATAAAAGTTCCGATTCTTCGTCCTTTGATATAAAGCTGCCGATTGCTTTCCAGGCTCGTGCAAAAAATCCATCGTTTGCAACCTCAGCTTTTGATTCACTATCAGTAAAATCCTTCAAAATTTTTGATAATGACTCGGCAATTTCGTGACCGTTAGCTTCCACAAATTGGTCGCGAAATGTCGACGCAATTGGCTTTATCTTCTTTTTCAGACGAAGTGGCAAAGTTAACGTCACTTGTGTCGCACGGTCAAGTTTGCTCCAAATTTGGTGGTCAGACTGCACTTCTTGCACATACGTATTTAGAGTTTCAAAAGCAGGTTCCCCCTTCAATGCCTTGTATAGCACGTCTAAGTCGAACAAGTTCACGGCGTGGCTAAGCAGAGCCTCTCGGCGTTCCTCAATCATCATTTGCACTTGATCCTTGGCGTGCTCCACCGATGTCTGCAAACTACGCTCCACCATATTATTTATATTCTTCAGCTCCGACGCGGGCCACCGTTCTGCAGCCTTTAGCAAAACTTTGCAAAATTGGTCGGGAAGTGCAGCATCTGATTCTATTAGCACGTTGCACTGCTTAGCCTCTCTGATTAACCAATTTGCAAACTCGGTGAAGCTGTCGAAACTACTAGTAGCCACGCTTTTGAATTTTGTCGCTGGAGACGGCTCTACCACGGAATAAGCTGGGTAGCTTCCCTTCAGCAGCTGAAAAAAATCACTTGAAAACTTACAAGGCAGCGATATCACTGCCAGTTTTTCACAGATGACACCATCTTTCTGCTCCTCCTGCCGCTTAACGTGAAACGCGACTGAAAAAGACCTCCAGGCGTCTAGATTTGTGGAATTCATCGACGTCACTGCTCGATCAAGTAGCCGAACATCATCACGCGATAGACAACACACCATGTCGGGACATAAACATGTCAGAAAACGGAGCACATACGTCGCCGTATCACGCACTCGAGACTTTTGGAAGAGATCATCCTGAATCCAGCTAAACACGAGTTACTGAAGTCAAAACTCCGTGTTTTCGAGTGATACAGTATATGCCTTGATCTTCCTTCTTCAAATTAGCTTCTATTTCGTCTGACCAACAGCCACATCTCGTCAATTCAGATTTCACAGCTTCTTGCTTCCCAAATAGCGATATCAGCTTCACTCCTTCATTCTCGCTTGCTTCAAAGACCTCCTTACGAAGGAAATGAGCTAAATCATCGTCAAATTCTTCCGCTTCCAGCATTTCCACCTCAAAGTCGTTCGTTGACACCGATGACAGCATTCCAAGTGAGCAGCCAAGTCGCATCACCTCCAATTCGTCCAAAACGGGCTTTACAATTTCCACGTCATTTTGAGCTTCTGACACCAATCCCAGAAGGCAATAGCAGTCCGAACTCACAAACTTTTTGCTGGCACCGAGACGCATATTTATATTCGCGAATCTCTCCTCCTTGCGGTCTCGATTGAAAATCTGGAACTGACCTAGAGAATAAAGCACACAAAAACAGTTACCATATCCCTTTTCAAGGAAAGTGAATTCTAACTAACGGTTTGAATTGTTCCACGTCGTTACGAACAGTCAACGTCGGGATCTAATTGCATATTAAGATATATTCGCTACATCCTTTAAATATTGCAATCAGAAGTGCGCGTGAAATGTTTCTCACGACGTACATGCATAATCCACCAAAACTAAAACGGTCCTATTTGTGGTAAAGCGCTCTTTCTCATTTACCAATAGCAACGGTGACTACATGCAACTTTATGTATTACTACTGGGACATGAATCGAATTGACAATCACAACGTCTTTAATTCGTCGTATATAATGGAAGTATCGTATGCGAAATTCTCGCCTATTGCCGCCCGAACAAAATCTATCCCATCACCTGCACTACCATTCCTGAGAGACCTTCTCGCATGCACAGCATCATTGAAGAGTTGATTGCGTTGTGGGTACACAGCAAAATCGCTTTCTGTCCACTTTCGTTTATCAACAAGGTGGGCGATTCTTCAGACGACGCAGGGCTTTTAGCGACCTCAAACTCCACATCACTAGAAACAATTCTCTCGAATCGCTCAGCTATACATCCACGTTAGTTCTGGTGCATAGCGATGCTGACTGATAACAATATAACTACAGGTCGACGAGACGATGTAGAAGCAACTCGTCGCCCATTTAGCAAAACTTACAAAGCCAAGTTCTGCAAGATTACAAGATGAAGTAGACGTCGTAATTACAGGTCGTCGCATCGAAAGTTACACTTCACGTCAGAGTAAAGAGGGGGCTGCAAGCCGTTAAATGGCTTGTGCCAGAAAAATTATTGATCATCGACATCTGTCTTAGTTGCTTGGCTGATACTCCGCCTCATCACCAGGCATTTTCAAAATCAGTCATCAAGTAGATACAATGAATGACCTGCGCAAGGAGTTAGAGCACAACTTAGCTCTATATCTTAATGGAGATACGGTATCGCAAGGAAATGTCATCTTAAATTTCGATCCGGGTAAAAAGCACTTTTGCTTTCGAAATTCAGATAACAATTTCAAATGTTCAATTCCTAGAAAAAAATAAAAGAAGATATTTTGAAAATCTTAAATATTTGAGGAAAATTTATTCTTGAGATGTATCTCGTAAACTAATTAGATTTATCGTTGTTGTCCGTACTGACGCTACTTGCGGCTTGCTGTTATTTACGACGTGGTCGTGGTTTGAAAAAGTGAGCCAGTGCTGATGTCTTAAGTCGAGCGAGACGATGAAGGTTTGAAGAATTGTATGCTGTGGTTCGCTGAATCACGCACTCCGTTTTGGCTGCCGTTCCATTCATCAGGCAGTCGTTATGATGAAGCCAAAGTACATACGTTGTATTGCAACGTAGTACGCCAAACACCCACAGCATGTTGTGGGTGCCGAAAGTAGCAACTGCGTGCGGCGTATAAATCAGGCGTTCAAGATATACTTCCTTTACCTATTGAACATCATCAGCCAACAGCGTCTAAAATGTTAGTATAAAACAATTTCAAGCGTTCTGCGCTCGCGGACGGATCCAGAAGAGATATTTGGCGTTCTCGGCAAAGTTACAACCGTGAACACAAAGAATGTCACGAGTCTGGTGGCGATATTTCTTACAGACAATTCTGCTGGAGTCGAAACTTCATGACACGTATCTGGTGCTATTGTCAAAGTTTGATTAGGATTAGACTGACTTTATAATAAGATCAATTTAAAAAATGAGCACCATAATTTGGAACATTCCTTGACACTTCACAATGCATTTATTTGAGTAAGTTAAAACCATTTTGGACAGAAAAGTTGCCCAGTACAAGATCAGTCAGACGTGAGGGATGCGAGAAATACATAATAGATTACTCGAGAATTCCGTTGAGGTGACAGGCGTATCCTGAAGTTCACAAAATAAATAAAAACACCGGTGTTCCTGTTCAAATTACACCGCTGAATACATGTTGAACAGACTAATGGCGTCACAATAATTACGAGTACGTCCCAGAAAGTAATTACACAATGGTAGCCGTTCATTGGTCTAGATAAACATATTCACTTCGGTTTTTGCTTTCTACTCAACAGATTACTAGCCGTAACAAGCCTTCCTTCTCAAGCAACGTCCTCACCCACTATGAACAAGCGCACCGAAATTCTCTTCGGAAGTAAATACTCATACCACTGGGAGTTCAACATGAGAATGACCCTGGCGCGGAAGGGTCTCCTGGGACACATCATGGCCGTCAAAGAAGAGAGTGACGTCACGGAGGCGTGGCTGCTTAATGATGCCAAGGCGCTAGGCATCATCACTCAAGGAGTTGAGATTCAGCACCAGACCAAAATTCGGTCGGCTACGCGCGCAATGGAGGCGTGAGGAATCCACCGCGATTTTTTCCAATCGCTCGACTCTCTACAATCGAGTGGTGATGACTTGTTAAGTACCCGAGTTCAAGATGGAAAGTGTGACAAGCATGGCAGAGCATCTGGACTCTTTTGACGAGCTTGTAATGGGACTTCAAATTACGGAAGAGCCAATTGATGATTCACGCCAGCTGATGGTACTCCTCAAGAGTCTACCTTCAAGGTAAGACTAGCTTTCGTCGATTGTGGAGAATGCGAGGGACATTACGTTGATTGAAGTCAAGGAGAAGCTGCTCAAAGAATCAGAGAAGCTGCAGAAGAAAGAAGCTACGGAGAAAGGGCTTTCGCGTACATGAAATTGCTAAAAGATTCAAAGGTGGACGGGACAATGGACGAAAGGGTGGTCCTTCATGCAATAATGGCGGATTCAAGGGTAAGTGCTTCAACTGAGACCAGTTTGGACACATTAAGCGAAACTGCCCGGCCGGTAAAGGTTCCAACAGCGACGAGACGGTGTTTGCTGTTGGTGAAGGGAAGTCATCAGGATGGCTGATTGACAGTGGTGCAATTTCCCACATTATCCCTCACAGGAATGGCTTGTTTAATTACAAGGGCCTAAAAGCTAGCATCGAAGTTGCGCTTGCAGACATGAAGAAGTTGCTCGTCAAAGGAGCGGGCACGGTGAAATCGACTGGTTTGAACGGAATGGGGATTCGCATGGTTAGAGTTTTGGATATTTCCGGACTCGATAGAAGGTTGCTGTCAGTTGGCGAGGCCGCATGATTGTGGAGTTTTCGTGTTCGTCATGCGTCATCTGGAACAAGAAGCAAGCAATTGCGTCGGGTACAAAAGTTGGAAAGTCGTATTTCCTTGACTGCGAGCAAGAATAAGCATGTCTCATTGAAAATTCTGAGGCTGACAATCAGTGGGAGCTTTAGCATGCACCCCAGCAAGAATGCGCTGATCAGGACATAGCGATTAACTACTGGTATCCATTAATCAAGTAAAGTGTGGAAACATTGTAAGCCAAGTGTTTGGAGGGCAAGCAGACGGTCACAGTGCTTCCGTCTCAATTGATGACAAACACGACTCGTGAGTTGAAGCGTGTTCACACAGATGTCATTGGGCTGATGAGCACTTTCTCGAAGGGTGCCAAATATGCTCTTACGTTTGTGGGATATTTTGTATGATATGTAGCGCTTTTTCTGATCAAGAGCAAGAGTCATGTGGCTGACAAATTCAAGGATTTCCCGACGTTATATGAAAATCAGTGGGGTGCACGACTAAGGCATTTGCGATCCGACAACGGAACCGAGTTTGTGATCAAGAAAATGACTGGAATATGTCAAGAGAACGGCATTGTACACCAACACTCTATTCCATACAGCTCTCAGCAGAACGGAGTGGCGGAGCGTATGAAAAGGACTAGCATGGAGAAAGCCCGCAGCATGTTACACTACAAGGGCGTTTCGACGGAATGGTGGGCGGGAGCGGTAAATACAGCGGTTTATTTGATTAATCGCTCCAGCTAAACGGTTCATCCTGACATCACGCTGTACGAGCTAGCTTTCAAGATGAAGCCTCGAATGGATCACCTGCGCGCATTTGGTTCGCAAGGCTGCGCTCATACTGACGATGTGAAACGGACCAAACTGGAACCCGAGAGCTTCAAGTGTATGTTTCTCGACTACACAGAGAATGCCAAGGGCTATCGCGTGTTTGACGTGGAAAATGCCACGATTAAAGTAACCCGCTCTGTGAAGTTGGATGAGCGTGAGGTGAGCGGCATTCACGACATGCAAGAGCTCAAGCCAGAACCAATTGTTTAAGTAATGAAGGATGGCGATAAAGTCAAGGTCCAGCGTCGAGTGAATCGACAGCCAGTTTCGGAAGATCCCATGGGTTCTGTCGAAGAGACAGTTTCGGATTTCGAAATGGATGATGTTCCAAGCGCCATTGTACAGCGGCTAATGCCTTCTGAGAACACTGTACGAAACAGGCTTGAGCTAACGGAGTATAATCAACCGTCCCAAGTGCAACAAGAAAATCGTTTGATGTTTCGGTCTGAAGTGAAATGAACAAGAATAAGACGTGAGCCGGTGCTAATGCTAAGAGACGGCTCCGGTGATAAAGAGTCGACAGAAATTGACGAATATGGACTGATTGCGGAAGCCATTCTTGCCTACTCCGTGGGTATTGACGATGATATGAACTCACCTCCTACGTATGCTCAAGCAATGACAAGCGACGATGCAGTAAAATGGCGTGAAGCAATGGATGCTGAGCTTAACTCTAACGAAGAGAATCAAACGTGGACATTGAAGCCACGAGGGAAGATTGGACGCACAATTGAATAATGGTGGATTTTTGCCAAGAAGCGTGATCAAAATGGCGCTATTGTGCGATACAAGACACGACCGGTCGCGAAAGGTTTTTAGCAAAAGTATGGCGTCGACGTTTTCGAGACTTATTCCCCGGTTGCCAACATGTTTTCGATCCGAATAATTTTCGCAGTATGTGATAAATGCGACTATCAAATAGAACATCTGGACGTCGACACGGCTATTTTCAATAGCCTGTTGACGAACAACGTTTTTATGGAAGTTCCGCGTGGTGTCGACAATGCTCACGGATACATATGTCAACTAAACAGGGCTATTTAGGGACTGAAGCAAGCAGCAAGTGCCTGGAAGAAGACAATACATCGTGTCTTCGTCTGGTATGCCTTCAACAGTTGCGGAGCAGATCGATGTGTATATGTCAAGAGCACTAAAGAATGATTTGCTAACGTTGGACTATATGTGGATGACATGATTATTGTCGCAAGAACCAGCAAAGAAAACAAAATCAAGTAAAGGAAATACTCAAGAGTGCTTTCAAGATGAAGGAGCTGGGTAAGGCGAATTGATTTTGGGTACGGAAATCGATCACGACAAGTCAGCTGTAGCATTGATGATCAAACAGAACCGCTACATCGACGATGTGGTCAAGCAATTCGGTCAACAAGATGCCAAGTGCGTTGATAACCCTTGCGTATCAGGATTGAAGTTGTCGTCAAAGCAGTAACCAACAACGAAAGAGCGACGGTTGACAGTGCTATCAAAGCCCTATTGCTCTTTAATTGGATGCTTGCTGTACATAACGACAAGTACTCGGCCGGAATTTGCTTACGTGGTGACACAGAAACCACGTTTTCTGGAAAACCCGGGACTACAACATTGGACGCAGCAATTCGAGTGGTACGGTATCTGAAGACTACGCGTCAATTTGGTATCGTCTACCGATTAAGTGGAAGCGTTGCGATTAAAGCATACTAGGATGCAGATTGGGGCGGCAATACGGATGACAGACGTTCGGTCTCGGGAGTCATGGTCATGATCGCGAGCGCACCAGTGGTATTCAAGTCGAAGTACCAGCGGACAGTTGCGCTGAGCTCAGCGGAAGCTGAGTATATGGCTCTCAATTTATGCACGTAAAAGGTTTTTTGGACGCGCCAGTGCTAAGGGACATGGGTCACGAGCAATTTGAAGGAATGCAGGTTTGAGAAGACAATCAAGGTGCTATTGCGTTGGCCAATTATACCGGATACCATGCTAGGACGAATCATGTAGACATCAAGCACCATTATATTCGTGAGAATGTGCAAGAAGAACTGTTGAAAATCGCTTATATTGACACTAATAGTCAGCTTGCAGATATGCTGACGAAGGCACTTGGAACCAAGATGCTGAAGTATCTGCGCAAAACCTTTTAAATCAAGACCAAGCTAGCAACAAAGCACACACAGCATTAGCGGTGAGTGGGAGTGTTAAAATTACACCGCTAAATACATGTTGAACAGGCGGATGGCGTCACAGTATTTACGAGTACGTCACAGTAAGTAGTTGCATAATGGCAGCCGTTCATTGGTCTAGATTAATATATTCACTTCGTTTTTACTTTCTACTAAACAAAATTCATATACTAGCAAAACACTCACGGAGACGAACGGCGAAAGAAGATGCAACATCGTCACCACGAGCCAGTGATCGAGGTCTTACATCTTCTCAGTATTCGTCATCAGGATCCAAGCCAAGTCAGGTAGTTGAAAGGGATAGGCATGCAAACGCATTGCGTATTCTATGCAGCAAGCACAACTTCTAAGTCATCGGGAGATCAATGACTCGGCGACAGTCACAGTAGATGGTGCAATGAAAGCTTTTTATACCCGTTGCAAAGCTTTCAAATTAGGTCTATCAGGTGACGTTTTTGATACGAATGTCCAGCCAGCCATGGAAGGTAACAATTAAATGAGCTCATCATAAGCGTCGTACTCTCAGACTTGCCAAATAAGGATTTTCGAACATGACGCGCAATATCTTTGAACTGGCATGTAATGCGACGTGTTGTTTGTCAGTAGAACCTATATGTCGGTGCGCGCTATAGATCGCCAAGCACGTTCTGGCGAACGCAAAATCGACTGTAAAATTGATAAGTTTGATTTGCCGCAGCTTTACCAGTCCCTGTGTAAATCTCTACTCTTGTTTGTCGTAAAATGGAGAGCTTTGATTATTATTTGCTTTAAAATATGTTGTGAATACTGAAGGCCGCCTGAAGGTAGGGTATACTGCAATCTTCACAAAGTTGTGGATGCAGTGATAAACCTTCAAATCTGCTTTTATTAAGGATGTTGCACTTCTACATTAATTCTTTGGTAAGATTACCATTGCATTTGCATCGTAGCAAAAAACTTCAGTGATATCGATAGAAGGCCGTACAGCGCAGTAAAAGTACTTTGAGCTACCATAATGTGCAGCACACTGCTTCCACAACCGTCGCCCGCGAGCGCTTAGCCTGTGCGCAAGGGTATTGACTACTCTTTCGATCGCTGTGCATTATCTTGCATAATTTAACGTCCACTCATCTCTGCTACTTTCCAGTTGCTGAAAAAAGAAACAAGCACAGTTGAGGTGTTTGATTGGCAGTAAATATAAGGCTAAAGATTTGTCAAAAATTTATAACATGTACATGAGATTACAATCTGCAACATTTATTGCTTCAATTTACTTTGTAAAATGTCTAAATGTTCCTATCGTAGCTCTCTCTATGTTGCTTCATTTTTATTTTTGTAGCTCTTCAAAATACGATCAATCTCATCGGCCATCTCATTAGCGGTCGGTCGTTTTTTAGGGTCATTGTCCCACCCTCGAACGATGAGCTCTTGCATTTGCTGCGGATAGTCGCTCATCGCCTCCACTGGTGGTCGAGCACCAGCTGGTATTCTTTCATATACAGTTTCTCTGTTCCAATCACTAAATGGCTTCTCACGCGCTCGCATTGTCCACAATACCAAGGATAAACTGTAGATATCCAGTTTTTCATCTAATTGGTTACGTTTGTACTCCTCTGGAGACCGCCACTTGCCTTTGGCGACTGTAGTATGAAATGTGCACTTTTCGCTCGTCGGCTTACCATTCACCAAGCGTGGTCCCGTGTACTTAACACGATTAAAGTCGTTCAGCCGCAACGTGCCGTTAGCATCAATCAAAAACTGACGAGTCTGGAGGTCAGCATGCGTGAAAGGGCCTCCAGGTGCATTATGCAGCTGTGCAACACCTCGGGCAGCGTCTCTCGCAAGTTTTAACGCCCAAGCAACAGATATTGGTTCCTCAGACTCGAACAATAGCGTGTCCAGCTGGTAAGGGATAAACTCTACCACGACAGTTGTTTTGCACCAACCCACGAGCCCTACAATATTCGGCTCATTACGTATTGAGAAAATGGATGCGCACTCCTCAACGTGGCGGGGAATAATGTCTGGACGATCTAATAATTTTTCTTTTACGCGTTTCACTGCCACGTCACGTCCTGCAACAAAAACGTTACTATTTTATGCCCTGATTACAGCTTTACAGTTTGTCACCGTTCCACTTCGTCTTGTACACTTCTCGCCAAAAACCTTTGCCTAAAAACTCGCCCGTGTCTAGCTGATCCATGTTAGCACAATTGAGTTCCAGCTCTTGCGGCTTGAACAGCGCGATTGCTGCTGAAAAATCACAGCCATTCTGTATCATATATGTAAGGATGGGTCATGACTCTAAACATTATCGAATCGATAGCATCGCCTTACAGCTTCTCTATACAAAATCGGCTGAAGCCACCAGGCATCCTCGCTCTCTTTATTCGATGCTTTTTCTGTATAGTCGACATTAAATTCCTCGGTGACGCCACGCGAGCCCTGACGACGCAGTGTCGGGATTCTCGACTGCATCGTCAAGAAGACGCTCGTCACATTCCAAAAAAAATAGCACAAAATGGGAAGCCCGATGAGCAGCTTAGCTAGCTGTGGTAGCTGCCGCTGCCATGAGGAGCGCACGACGTGCCAACGCGCTTCGTGTGGGCGGGCAGATCGAGACATCGAACAGCAAAGAAAATGTTACTTTTTATCTGAACATATAATACGATGCACACACGATCCGTGGGTGTGCAGAACAATAAAAATGTCCTTTTCTGATATACATGCACCAACACCCCCCAATTATTGCTTAAAAAAGGGTAGCTTGAGAATCTGTACTCTGTCAAGAAGGGAAGACATCAAGATTTTGAGAAAACTTGAAATTTCGGTACTCTTTATAAACAAGAGATTAGCTGTCACACAACGCAAGACATTTCAAGCTTATATATTAAAGGTTTGATTGGTCGAATGAATAAGTTGTAAATTATTTTTTCCCAAAGCGTTGTTAAATAGCTTGTGCAAGGTCTTTAATAATTCCACACGTTAGCATTACAAACGAAGTCTGGCTTCTCAATAACGTTCAGTCACTCATACAATCTTTAGGATTTCTTGTTGGATTTGCGCTGATTCTTGCTATAAATGCAGATGTACTTGGCTTTAAAAAAATTGAGAATAATTTTGCGTCGATATTTGGAGTTACAGAACATTTTTGAATCAATCGCAACAAATTGTTAGTACTTTTGACCAAAGCTTTCTTTCCCTTGACGTCATTATTGCACAAGCTAAGCGCAATATCGGCACAATTGACTCAGTCAGATCAAAACAGCACACAAATAAATGACTTCTGTTTTCTCTGCTACTTAACCGAATATCAAAAGCAACTTCGCTTACATAAAATAAATTCATTTCACATGCGCAATTAGCTGGTTGCGCACTCTTGAATAGCCTGAGAGTCTACACCACCAGATTGAAAAACCAGACGGACCATGTTCTGCATTGCACCCTCAAACGAAGTACTAACATCATTCATCTGGCTTTGATTTCTCAAAATTATATCTGCCAACTCACTCTCTGTTGGGGTGTTCTCCTTAGCGCTGGTCGGACTCCATAACCGAATCACGTTTTCAATTCCACTTGTTGCCAAACAAGCATCGAATGGGTGAGGTTGCACACAGTTAACAATATCTGCGTCCGCCTTAATTGCATTCACTAATTCTCCAGTAGCTTTATCCCACACTAGTGCCCGGCCATCGTCACTTCCTGCAATGATATAGGCATCATTTTTACCAAAGAAATCCGCCTCTTTAATGTCGGTTTGCACATTACAATATCCAATGTAACGCCGAAGAACGTCGCAATTCACAGGGGTGCTACATACTAGACCACCTTCCCAAAAATCATCATCGTGATCCGGTAAACGATCGACAGAGCTATAGCGCTGGCTTTCAAGGGAGTCTTCCCTATCGCTATCACTTGTATTATCTTCACCCGATGATTGATACGACCGACTAGTATGTTCTTCGCTTTGGCCAGCCGATGCAGTCTCATTGAAAAATGGAATCACATCTCCTTCCCGGTCTGGATATTTCTGTTTGTATTGTCGCGCCTGCCACTTGGCTTGTGGCTGCCGTTTCCCTGCACTAAGCGCCTTAATATACGTCAACTCAACCTCGCGATCGTTCGGATCCAGCTCTAATGCCTTTTTGCACTGGACAGCAGCCAAATAGTTATCGGCATTCCACGATCGTCCCAAATAAGCCTTTGCACAGTCATGATGCAACTCTTTATGTTGCAGCGCTGTTAGTTTTTTTACGCCGACTGCACCACACGCCAAGTTTAGCGACTTAAGTGCTCGTGTAAACTGATTATTCTTAAGCGCATCTTTACCTTGCTCGTGCAGCATTTGAACCCCCTCCAAATGCAAATCCAAAGGTAAAAGTGGTTCGTCCATGTGCGCCCCATTCAGCCAAGCGAGCGGTTGTCTCTGCGGCTCACTTCTATTATCTTTATTAAGCACAATCGTCTTATTTGACCCAATCTTAAAAAGGTAAATGTGGTCGTTATGGTAATTTGCCAAAATTTCAGATCCGTCGTTGCTAAATCGGATGCTCGTTCCATGACATTTATCATGAGATCGCTGCGCTTTCTTATTACAATAAGTGTCCAAGTGTAAATGTGGTGGAGCAAAGACTTCGATAGGATCTGTTGCGCCGGCACTTCTAGCGACTGAAACGTGTTGCTGCACTCGCAACATGCGTCGATCGTACATTCGCGTGTAGAAATCACCGCATGCCAACACAACTTTGGTCGGATCCAACGGATGCGTCGTTATACCCATTCCTCTCAGATCTCTTCCGTTTCTGTCTTTGCCTAAATTAATAAGCACGCCGGATGTATCTGGTGAGTCACAACGTCCGCTTGGTCGAGGTAACGCTCGTATATCAAATTGATACACCAATCCGTCCTCGGCTGCGGTCCAAAATACTTTGGGCACTGCCCACGAGGTCCCAATATCTTTGACTCGATTTCGATGAACACGATAAACTTTTGACGAATCTTCACGAAACGGAGCGTAATGGATGCGAACGTCATTATCCATGGCTCCAGACGCTAGAACGTGGTCGTCGGTGCCCGGAACGAAACAAACGGCAAAGATATTGAGCGTATGCCCTGACTCGATTACGTCCTGTTGCTTATGCTGATTATAGCTCCATATAATCACCTTATGATCATCCGATCCAGATACCAATAATTTGCCGCTTTCATTCCATTGAAGCGTGTTTACGCACCCTCCGTGGCCGTCAAGCACAGCCTCACACTGGAGGCGGCGTATTAGGCTACCATGACCCTGACAGGCGGCATCGATGACTCCAGAGTTTCCTTGCACTTCACGCTCAAGCAAGAGACGTGATAGACCCACGGGCGAATGACTGTACATCCAGAAACGACCCGAGCGAGCGACCTTCATTACGATAGAAAAAACAATTTGTAGGATTCGGGACTGCAATATTTTTTAGATGCTAAATAATAAAACTACATTTAAGATAGCCTTATATAGGACGAATGGCTTTATACGTCTTTACTTTGCTTAAATAAACGATTTCGATGCAGTAAATACTAAATTTCCATTCCTTGATTATGTGACTGTCGGATATTATATTCGAACAGTAAACAGAAAAGATTGCACACCGAGAAAGAACGACGACGAAAATGTGTTAAGTGGAGTGCAAACACTGTATGGCTGGCTATAAGGTGTATGGCTTCTCAGAAGTGGAGACTTTAGCTCTCAATGAGTGGCCTTCTACCATCAGTCGGTAACCAATATGATACTCCATTTGCATTACACTCCAGTCGGTGATTATAAGTTACTCTACCGCATATTCTACAACACACAGCAGTCTGGGCATTACTCCTAAGTAGCTCCGACGGTTGGTGTGTTGTTTGATCCGAGATTTGACATGCTTAACCGTGTCAAACGATATGAGACATGCACCGCATCTCCACGTCTCAGCTTTGCCACAAATACAAACGCAATATCAAATTATAAGCAACGTTGGTGTCGGCTTAAGATAGAGAGACTTTATTTGCCGTCTCACAAGTACTATTTATTGTTAGTATGAAGGATGGCAGAATTTGCCTTTCGACCAATTGTGTACTATATCGTAAGTTAGGAGATCGAGCTGGCGTACACACATGAGTGCTGACTGTCCGGATGGAGTTGTAGCGATCTAGCGCATTAGACTTTAGTTTTAAGGAACCGACCACGAGCATTGATGATACTGAAGCTGAAGCAATAACGTCGGCCTTCAAAGATGATATGGAAGAGGGCCTTTAATGCAACAACATAGGAGTACTACAAATTGCTTCGTAACTCTCTCAGCCAGTACACAAATTATGACATCAACAGCAGCAGTGTTGATGTCATAGTTTGTCGCTTGGCCTCTTGTCACTGTGTGCTGATGTACTTTAATTCCCCCATGTTCTCCTTGTGCAAAGTCCGAAAGACAAGAGACGTTGTCGTGAAGGAGAAGAGCAAAACCTTGTGCACAAATGTGAGCTTCTTGCGGGGAAAAGAGAAAAATCGCAAAAGGGACAAGTGCCGATGCACGAGATGCTTGATCTTTTGGCTCTAAACGTTATAATGTTGCTTATAAAATTGAAGCATGCGAAAATATGATTCTTTGTAGTAAAACTAAGTGCACTCTTCGTCGCAGGAAGATATATAACATCTTCCTGTTTGCTATTCTCGACCTTAAGGAGGTAAACAAGTGCAGCAAGTCGCGTTTGCTGACGACGATGCTGTTCCTATTCTGGCGACTGTCGATTGCAGAAAAAAATTGTTGTTGCGCACACGCGAGAACTTTGTAACCTTGTCAGCTGAGCGCGCACCTTGTCAATACTTGCGCTGAGCATGCGCCGAGTAAAATATGCCTAGTGAAGCAACCGAGGCTGTCACTCCAAACATCGAAATCAAAGCAACTTGAATATTTCGTGTTCCACTCCGTGCATTAACGGGGCAAGAGATAGGGTGGCGGCTAAGAAATGTGGTCGTACACTTTTGAAGTTAGCCCTCTTTACCTTGACAATTCTACTAACAAACAACGTTTCAAAAGACGACAAGATGATACGACTTCAGGCATGATCAGACGTGGGGCGTGCCATTGGGAACCCCAACCAAAGAGGTATTGAAGCGCGGAGTGAGTAATACGCTGGCTGTGCCCTCGAGCAGCAAGTGAGCGTGATTTCTTCTGGCGTCGTCGTCGCAGCCATTCAGCCGCTATGATGACGCCGTTACAATGCATAGCTAGATTTTATTCGTCAGCATAACTATTTCGGCCCACCTAATTTAAAATGGCCTTGAGTTCCTAAAGTAAGCTCTTCCGGCATCTGGGAGGCTCAAACGCGAGAAGTGGTGGTAATGTGTGCAGTTTTGATTACATATGACAAGCGCCATCGTTTAACCACTTTCAAAAAGAAAGACAAATACCCGTACTTGGCTCTTCCGTACTAAGAAGCATAGTTGAACAAGCTCTACAGCGACAGTGGCTGATCAAGTAACACATACCGAATGTTTACATGTCAAACGGAAAAACTGACTGAATTTTTTTTTAATCGGAAAATTATTTAAACTTCATTGCACTAAATATTACTCTGTCGGGCAAAGATGCGAGCGTGCTCGACACTCCCATAGCGAACTGGAGTATATTCGCTCAAGCGACGGCGATGAGCGTGTTTCTTGACCAACCACGATCCCAATACCAATAGTACAACTCCTGCGGCAGCGGCCAAAATATCAGTCATTCCTTTCAACACCGATATTGACAAGTGCTTCTTCTCACTTGCCTCCTCATTAACCGCTTGAGTATCCAGAACCGTCGATTTAGTTGTCGATGCCTTTAAAGCAAGACCATCTTGCTGTCGAAATTTGTGATGCTCGTTTTCATCATCAATTCGACGACACGAAAATTCCTCGACTTTCACAGCTGTTGTACAGTTGCAAACCGCTCCCGGTCCCTCTGGACACGATCCATAGCCATTGCAGAAAGGTGTTAGAGTCTTTTCCGGTTTCACTTTTTGTTGTGGATATACATAACTCGTAGCAGATTGCCAACAGTAGTCAACCGAAGGTTTCTGGTAAGGAGTCATTTGGGCAGCAAACTCTTCTCCAGAATCAAAGTTGCTTTCAGCAATCTCATCGCAAGACGGGCCTGAGTACGGCTTGCGTATAGGTGGAAATGTGACGTTGTTGTAATATTTTTCTGCATTCCTCAGGCACCCGTCATCGTTGCCTATCTGACCGCAGTTATACTTCGGAATCTCTCCTACACCCGAGCACGTTTTCGTATCCAAAGGCTTGTAGAGCTGCTCGATCCGTTCGTCCATCCAATGTGCACGACTCAGCACAGAATCATGCATATCGCTCGCACGCTCAGCGTACGTTCCGTTACAAGTGTTCAAGTCAACGGCAGCGCAATACAAGCCATCCGTACGCCAGTCCCCACCATGGCACTTGGCTAATTGACTTTGTACTGGGGCAGTACTGGCTTCCAGAAATGATGTAATATTGTCATCACTCCACACTCCAAATACGGGATCATTCTTCTTTGCAAAATTAAAACCACGCAACGTCTTCCAACGTTGGATAACAAGCGACGTGAGCTGCGAATGGCACATAAGGCGTTTCCAAAATGTGTACTGCGGAAAGATCCAGTCTTTGAAGTTGCGACGAGCGCCGTTGCCGTATGCCAGATTAAGGTCCCAAACGGGTCCGGCATTTATGGTCTGATTTCGGTCTTTGAAGTAAAAGGTGCTGCGTCGGTAGGCATCAACATTGAGGGACATTTCCGTGTGCAGCAAATAATCAGCAAACGAACCGAGATCCAAATGCTTTTCCAATTCCTGAGGTGCGGTCATGTTGTACCAAAGCACACGGTACATTTGCGGTAAAAAACCAGTGTTTGTATCGACAAAGGAGTCGCGCATTTGCTGCGAGAGTTGTGACCCCTTTGGAAACGCCAACACCGGACGCTCGCCCATGCCAAACTCGTTCTGATACTGGTCAATGACCAGATTGGGCGAGATAGACCCATAGCTAGGCGGGTCATTCGACCACGCCCACCCTCCAGACAACACCCTAGGATCGCGAGCGGCACACGCTGCATCAAGCGATGCTAGATTAACATGGTTCTTGTCGTACGTAGGCTTTTCCAGCAAAAGATATATACCGGCGTACTTTGGCTCCCGTTGCGCGGGTGACGTGCGCATGTAGACGACAGTGTGACGGGTTTTGACCGAGTAGCGACCTGTGGAACGATACAACCAGTGGGCCAAGTGATTCCGTTGTAGGGTACAATCGAGAAAGGGTCCGTTCATGACAAAGGCTTTGTTCTCGACCATATCCAAAAACGATGTATCTTTGGGAAATTTTAGATTAAACTGGTGCTTGCTGAAAAAAAGACTTGTCTGGCCGCGATAGTTCGACTTAGAGTGTTCGTATACAGCCGTACGGTTCCCATTAATGCAATTTAGCGTTCCATCGACATTGTCAATGACTTCGATATAGGTCTGCACGGCCTCTTTGAGGCAATTTTGGGCGGGGTAGCGCAATTGATTACACGTTGAATTTGGAAAACTTCGATCGACTGCCGAAACGATTACAACAGGCAACTCGTAACATTCTGTTTGAGTCGCGAAAGCTTGTTGCTGAGCTGAAACTGTCAGGAGAGACGCCAATAGCGTTGAGCATGATGTGATCCGCATCATTCAAGCTGAATCGTAAGGCTTGATCAGAGGGACTCGCTGTAAATAAAAGACTGCAATGTTAAAAAAATCTCGAGCCCGATATTTGTGGATTTGAGATGACGGAGAAAGCCGTTTCAGTCGCGACGGTGAACAATGAGCCCGAGATACTTTGCACTGAGAAGTTAGTGACGCATGACGTATTTATGTCGGAAGTAACGACAGTGGCTGGCATTGCAAATGAATTGACGAATGGAGTTGCTTAGTGTGCGCTGACAAAAGACAGTATTTTTTTAAGATATGTGCGTTCAACTGCTTTCAGATCCGATAGATTCGGGTGATTGAAAGGCATGGGTCACGAAGTCGACCGTTGAAACGGTTTGTAATGCGGCCCTTGAAATTATAATTATGCACGAATTTAATGCTTTGTAGTTTATTCTCGTTTGAGCAAGATGCGACTAGGAAAAACGCGTCGGGATGCTGCTTGCAATGAAAATAATTGAAACTGAATAATATTACAGGCCGTACTTTCACCCCAAATTGCCAAGTACGCTAATAGAATACATTGGTAAAGCTGGTGCTCTCGATGCAGACATAATTATGTACGTAACTGAAGGTAATCAATTTACAAAGAACTCTGGACAGGGCTCTTATATACATGAAGAGGAAATTTACTGGCACTTTTTCCAATATCATCTGCCGGAGGAATAAACTCGAAGATTTAAGGGCTAAAAGTTGGCCCACCTAAGAACATATGGTCCGCGCTCCTTGGCGCCATGAACCTATGAATTTGTACACTGAAATCATGCGCCGGCAACCTTTGTTTAGGAAACGGAAAAAAAGTGCTTAGATCAACATCTCACCAATTTGAGAATATTGTCTTTATAGAATTTCAGAGTCGGACCGACCGCCAAATAAAGCTTTGCCATCAGCCAGCGCCAATTCTCTTGCAAGCAAGCCATCGACGAACGAATTGACGGCATCAATCACTGAGGCGTCACTAAATGAACAAATCGAATTGACTGTGGCTTAAACTTGGCCGATCTCGCACGCAACTCTTTCGAATGTAAGCAAAGAGGTTGCAGAAAATGTTGCAAGCCTCTTTTGATGAGGAGTACAGCTACAAACAGACGAAACGTTATGGATGCCTTTTATAGACAATTCTTGCCCTACAGGGCGGTGTCCATAGATCTGCTAAAGCAGCACTCAATGATACGACTGTTGTTTGCAATGACACGTAATCTGTGCTGTCCTGAAAGGGACCGAATGATTGGACCTTTGTGACTGAAGGTTTGCTGGCACTAGCCGCGCCCTCATAACCAGCGTAGCACTGGTCGCCAACTAGAGTGAGAGGAAAAAATTAAGCTCCTAGTATAGGTGTACAGCAGATACAAATCACAAAGCTTAGCCTGACAGCTCTCGAAGGAGCTCCAGTTGTACATTGTACACGCAAGTATACGAGGCTGCAATAAAACAATTGAGAGTCGTATATGACCACACCACGCGTTAAAAAACCTCGTGCTTCAGCAAAAAACTTGCGGTGCTTTAAAGAGAATTGACCAGTGGTTTTAGAAGGAGTAACGGAAACAAATCGACTTCGGTTCGACTGGCCACTGGACAGGTTTTAGAAAGTCTAAGCTCGATAAAGACCTGAATACTAAATTTGAGGATCTCGACGGCACAAAATTCGGATTGAGTTTTGCGCTCAAGGATTGCGGACGGTGAATCAAATGCTCTGCGAACAATATTAAATTCGACTTTTTGGCGGCATGATTCCCGATAGCGCGCTTGCAAATCGATTAATGTACACGTAAACCCTTCATCCCAGCCAAAAGTTTTGTACGCGTCTAAATGGTTCGTATTGTCGTTTGGGCTTGACATGACTAAGTGAGATACAATTTTTAATATGGAACAAGAAAATCACGACCCCTCGATCGATTGGCAAGACTAAGTCATAGGTGACAGCTGCCCAATCCCACGCAACAGGACTTTGGTATGTCAAATTTAAACCTCTGTTGTGTGAGCGGCTCCTTAGCCTAGTCCCAAATATTGTGGTGTTTTTTTTAAAGGTAAAAACTCTAAAACTGTTTAATAGCAGATATCTCAATACCGTGGAAGACACTGTCTACTAATGACACTAATGATGACGCTATAATCATGGCTAGCATAACTTCAATGGTGTGTTGTCTGTTGCAAGTAAAGACGCTTTGCAAGCGGTTCGCAAAAAAAACAAAAAAGTAATACAATTTCACAAATGAGTTGATCGATTGCAAATGATACAATTCCGCAATTTGGTAAGACAGGTTTCAAGAAAAAAATGTGTGATCGATTGATACATTATCAGCTCAACTCCACTTATGCATAATTACTACATTTTACAAGATCTACATTTTTTGGGGACAAATATATTGTTTTGGCTTATAAATAGAATCAACAGTGTATTCAATGCACCTGTACACGTGCATTGTGCCAAGTTGTGGCTGCGAAACACGGTACGTGTAAGCTCAAGCATTTACAATAGAAACCGCCCATTGTTGCCAAAGAATAAGGACTTGAAATGCTTCATCATAATAGTGCAAGATTAAACATTTAAGTGAAGGACACACGTAGGCCGTTAACACTTCGCAGCCCATGACAAATTTCACCGCAATATTCGATTTCTATAGCACCAGAAATGAATTCGATTCATGCAGCAGTCACAACCTTCTGTAAATAATGTGTTAAGCTCTACAACCTCTTGCAGCGGTGTGTAGTTGCAATACTGCTGAGCTTACATTGCCTCAAATCACCACTGAGCAGCCTAAGGGATCATAAAATGCGAGCTTATCAGAGCAAACCGGCGGTAAATACCTGTCCAAATACGATGATATAAAGATGAACATCTTCCAGCGTCGATCCTTAGCGATTGGCACTCGTTCAGTGGTCGACATTGCAGTTGCCTCGCGTATATCGTGGCGCTTGGCAATCGTTAACTTTTCATGCCCTAATTATCCGATAAGGGCAAAGAATGAGACCTTGACAAACTTGTCGTCGATGAATAGATCTTTTCTACTGAAGATGCGATCCAGTGTAAGCTTTCAAGCCGTCTAAATATAAGTTGCGCTCCTGCGCTAATTTTTTCAAGCTCAAGCAAGGAAGCAGTCAAAAACGCGTCATATTGCTCTGTGTACTGTCACAGAGCCAATCTCTAGACCTCACAAATCCACAACTTTGTCTTTGGCATGCGCAAAGACATGACGTCTTACCCGAGCCAACTTTTATCGCTCGAAGAAGCCTATGTACTCGTGTATACAAAGAATAAGATTCTGACAATTTGATACACCTGGTTGCTAGCCTTAAATGCCCGTGTCTGCACACCGGAGCAAATAAGTATTGAGATGGTTGCAGCGTCTGGCATCCATCTACCAGCAACTCAAAATACAATTGCCGATAGAGGCAACTCGGATTCGGTCGTCTTATGTGCGTTCAAAGCGAAAAAATTGAACGCTGTGAAACTGTGTGCCGCGCGTTGGTGCTTATGTTGACTAAAGCGATTACATCATCACTTCAAAATTCTCGGGCTTTCTTAGTTTAATATGGTCTTGGTCAGTAGAAATAAGGCATCCTGCGGAACGAAATGAAAATTAAAAGCCCCCGGTAGCAGCCCGAACTGATAATTTAAAGCTCAATAATGGCGCAGCTACGAGCGCTAATCCAAGAACAGTCATCGTTAGCCTTCTTGTCGCTGGTATTCGACGACCGATTCGTCCGCTTCAAGATTCAAATCATTTTCTTTATGGATCTGTTCTAATGGAGAGTCAAATCATCATAGATTTTTTACTTATGTAGCGACTTCCCTTAGTAGGATATGGATTCAGAATAAGTTTTACCCATCGCATTGTGCCTATCGTACAAAAAGGCAGTCTGGAGAATACGATGACCAGACAAATACCAGGAAAGGCTGGTAGTCAAGCCTGATTTTTTTTCGATGGACAAGGCAACTACATGTTCCTCTTCTATTTGAGGGCTCATTCAACCCAAAGACTACTTCAGCACTAAAGGCTACCCTTACGCTGCTTTGAAGAATTTCCATCTTCGCTAAGACAAACAACATGAGAAAACCACTCGCCTTTGACCGGTACTTCATAAATATCTTCATTGCCCGACGTTGAAAAATATAAAAAGCTTCACGAGTCTCCGAGAAAATCTTGACGGACCCTTCTCCCTAGGTACAATTTTCGAAACGGCTCCATCAGCGGAGGTAAATCTAAAACGTGCAAGAGGTCACCGTCCATGCAACCTTCTAAAGTCGTTAGAACACAGTAGAATCTTTGGTTAAGATACGACCTGAACTTTCTCGCGGACGATATTCGTAGCGTTTGACCACAGAGAAGAGGGTGATATAAATGACAATATTTTTCGATACGTCTTGCACGCCTGAGATTAATAATGGAGTCGGCAATGACTTTTGCGACTGGCCCACCGCTTGGTGCCGACGTAAGTTGCCGTCTTAGTAGATATCCAACTCAGTCCGGGTTATAGGCTAATGGTTTTTGAGTCATCTTGACCTGTTCATATCCCCGGCGTCAAGACAACTTGTCGATGCCGAAGGGATTCTCGCACCTGCAATCATGTCTCTTGACACAATCTTGCAATGAAGATCAAAGTGTGGTGTGGCCCATTTGTGCATGTAGATCGACGCGGTTGACAGATACATTCAATCCTGACGAAGACAGCAAAAATTATCGGCCAGGTCAACTTTCTGTAATGATTTGCGCGCAATGTGCATTTCCACCCCATTAAAAAAACCCTTGAACAGATTGCTGCGGATGTTTTGAGGCACTAAAAGCTTAATTTTGATCATGCTCGACACGAATTTTGCGTTCTTGATATCAATCTCGCCGCTGGTCAAGGTTACTTGCTCAATAATTGCCCCAGTATCCATGATCGCAGCCTTGTACCGTCAACCACGGAAAACTCTCCTCCACAAATTACACTGGGCTGGAGAAGTTAAACTTGTCATTACAGATGTGGAGCGTGGGACAACCGTTAATTGACCACGTACTCGAAATTTTCTTGCTCGCTGAGATGCAGCATTCGAGCGAGATTGTAGACGCAACACGATTGTATAGTCGTCGTCATCACGCCATAAAAAAAGGTGGCTCTGCGTTCATGACCAGTGCCTTTGCATTTTGGGCCTCAGTTGCCATCTTTCAGCTTGACCCACCATTTTTAAATTTTCCGCACTACATGCACTTGCGCGGATCCCGCTCAGTGTTAAGCGCCTTATCTGCATTTTCTGTCTTTCACCAGTTTTTTATCCTCACGCTTGAAGTGCTCATTCGTAAGCACCCTCACGACGTTTTGACATTGTAATATTACTTCTCATCGTCAGTTGAGCACAACATCCTTGTAGCTTTTGGGAAGACTGCGCAAGAGCTGAAGCTTGAGTAAGATGTGCTCAGTCTTCGTAGAAATCTTAGGTGCGACCAAGCGACCCACACTTTATCACAGTTATCAACCACATGATAGCAATCAGCTTTCATGTGCAGTAGCATCAGGCCGAACGATGTTGTTGGTGATGATGGTGCGAGGGTCCACGAAAGCTGTAGTCGCTTCGAAGTTCACCACGTGCCACGCATGTAGCAGCTTCACATAGCGGATTTGTCGTTGGCGACCTCGTGCAAGACGTCATACTCCGAGGTGGGCTCATAGCCTCTTGCAAGTCAAGCGAAGCGAGGCAATCAAAGAAAAAGCGTCTGCGCAAAATAAAGATCGAGTGAAGACCCTTTTGCGGAAGGATACGGATTTCAAAGTAATTGATTTAATAAAGATAATTGTTTTTGTCTTAGAAACGTAGCTAAATGTTCAATCAATCTACTTCACCTATGCGATTATCACGCTTAGCCGAGTACAGGCAAAATCACGTACCGCACTTCATCGACTTAGGTCTCTTGAAATGTTTTACGGGAGTTGCTGTAGTGAATACGCGGATGATGCCCGCGAGATACAGGTTTCGTAGCAGCAAGATGTATGACAATCGCACACTAAAGTAAAACAAATCCGTGATTTAAGGCGGCGCTTCGGAAGCTTATTAAGCACATCAAAAGCTCCGTAATGCAGCTTTTGATCCTTAGTGTAACTTTCCAGTTGAATGCGGTATTCTTTCGCCCTGTACATGATACTCAATAAGCTGATAGACGTTCTTCCGTTGAATACATTCACGCCATTCGAAAGCCTGTATTAGCAGTGTAGGTCTTATAGCATGTCTTCGCGAATATTCTGATGCATTAAAGTGTCCTCGTCGGGCCTAGGTTTCAAATAATCGCCTGACGGAATCCGCTGCCTCATCGTCTTTCCAGTTTGTTTAAGTGTCAACAAAGCGTTGACTCAATTCCGCAATTAAGGTAGAATATATACGCATTTCTTTGCGTAACGGTTCTTTTTTTGCGTGTAGCAGTGATGAAAAATATAGCTTCCAAAACTCCAATATAATTTTTTGCTCTACAAATTTTTGCATTGTATCACGCACTCTTTCTTGTAGGGTCGGTTGCATCGCGCTATCAATGCAGTGCTAAACCAAAATATTCGAAAAACATGACCTCCTCCTGGAAACTACTTTTGTTACGACTCTTTACTATATGGCCATTCGCCGTATCGCTTACGGATAACTGGTACCTTCCCACTCGATGCATTGAAGGTTCTTTATCTACTACATGTCAAAACTACGAGCGCTGTAAAGCGACTCACCGCTGTAATCGAGGAGACGAAGATTACGACATCGAAGCTGCAGAATTAAAATGTTATGCACGCGAGTTTCAAGGTGGAGAGCGAGAGCCCATTGCACTTTTTAATGACTTTGAGGACTGGAAGTCAGGAACACACCGTTGGCGATACCAGCAACGAAAAAACACTACCGATGGCTCTAATGACAGTACATTGGAGCCAGGGATGTGGCTTGGATGGGACACTTTCACTTTTCCTGTCATTGGATCGCTGGAACTTACCACGGGTAATTTAGTGTTTGACACGGATCAAGCGACTTTGCGCGGTGATGTCGAGATGGATGGCATTGTGACGACGACCCAATTTGGGGGAACGCCTGTCGCAATTTTTAATTTTATGACAGTATATCTTGGTAGCGGTGTTCGTGTGCGTCTCAAAGGGGATCGAGCGATAGCCATTTTGAGTCGAAGCAGCCTTTACGTCGATACCGAATTGCGTGTGCGACCTGGTACACTTGGTGGATTTCCTGGCGGCGGCTTTGTTGGCGCAAATAACAATCAAAATGGACCAGGAAGCTCCAATGTTCGTGTCTATGTAAAGACGCTCTCGACGTGGGGAAGACATGTGAATGAGGTGCAAGAGATCGAGACATTTGCAGCCAGTGGACAACGCATTCAAGGACAATTTGTACTTCGGTATCCTAGTGTTCAAAGTGCTGGCTTGACGACTGCATTGATTCCGTATGATGCCACGGCGTTAGACGTGCGGCGTCGACTGGAAGCGGTCTTTCCGGATATTGGGGACCTCAACGTTGAGCGTGACGATCAGCTGGAGCAAGTGCCTGAGATTGGCCGATTGTGGCGAGTGACGTTCTTGTCAGCTGTCGGGAACCTCCCGCAGCTTCAGGCTCAGAGTTTTCTCTCTGGACTAGAGTCAAAAGTAGTCACACGAACGATCATTGACGGCACTGAGCTCTCGGGGTCGTTCCGGCTACGTTTGCAAGACACTATTACACGCTCACTGGATCATGACATCACAGCTGCTGATCTTCGAACAGCTCTAATCGAAGATTTGCCTGCGCTTATTGATGCCCGTGTCACGCGTACAGATGCCAATAGCGCATGTTTACAAGGCTCAACACTTGCGGATCAGACAGTCAGCTCTTCAATAAATACGCTTGACGCAAGCGTCAATTCAGGAGGGTACCGGGCGTCGGAATGGCAAGTGCCGGAACAAGAACTTGTTGAATCCGCGGATAGTATGAAAACCTTCCAAGCTAAATGCTGTCGTGCAGGTCGTGGCAGTGCAGGAGGATTTGTGTGGAAGCTGCACTTTTGGACGCGAGAGGAGGATATGAAAGCTATGTCGCCGACCTCTAGCTTGATGCCAGACACCGCGTCTCCTGCTCTTTTTACAGTGAATGCCTCAAATCTCCAAGGACTACAAGCAACGGCTGAGTTGGTGAACTCTCTGTGCTTTTCACTCGCTTTTGGTGGCGCTGGAGCTTCGTTCTCTGGCACAGGAGGTTCTGGTTATACTGCATGGATGGCTCCGGCATATGCTGATGAAATCGTGACTGATCTTTTAGGGGGAAGTGGAGGAGCTGGAGGTGGACGGGAACCGTTTGATGTATTTCCCATCAGTCAGCCAACGCAAGGCGGCGCTGGTGCCGGTGCTATAATGATTTCGGCAATCAATGATATTCTTCTTGGTCCTAATGCAGTCGTTTCCGCAAATGGGGGGAACGGCAGTGCAGGCTATACTCCAGGAGGTGGTGGATCTGGTGGCTCAGTGTTGATATCTAGTGGTGCTACAGTGTCAAATCACGGCAAACTGGAAGCCACGGGTGGTCACGGAGGATATGAATTTGGTACGGACGTTGGTGGAGGTGGAGGAGGCAGTGGGGGGCGAATTACCATCCTTGCACAGAGCTATTCATCGTGGGGAGAAGGAAGTGTACAAGTGAGTGGCGGTGCATCAACGGACAAAAGGAGAAGTGGAAGCCGGGGATTTCTGATCGTCAAAGTCTTCACTAGTTTGGCCATGCGAATCGATAGTTCTTTAGGAGCTGCTGGAACAGCCAAGTCTCTCCTTGTGCACGGTAGTGAAGGGTATGCTAAAACGTCGTCACGTTTATCGTCAGAAACATTTCGAAACGGACCACATTTTGTACTTAACGAAGTCAGTCAACCCACTCGCATTTCATATTTTGTTCGAGTCAGTAATCTTGAACGCGGCTCACTCGACACGAACCGTGGAGCCATCTTTATGATCCACACAAGTGACGCTATCGACAGCGAAGCCATGATCTCCATCGCGCTGATCGATGGCAGTTTCGCACACGAGGCAAACACGTTTCTATGGCCACGACATTGTTTTCAGGACAAATTGCAAACCGATCGGTGGTACAAATTGGATGTGACGCTCGACTGGCGTTCTCAAATGTATTCGATTCGATTGAATGACGTCTTGAAGGTGAAGAAAGCCGCGTTTCACGGCGAAAGTGTCGCGGCTTTGAGCATGAACAATTACCATGCCATGTCGACGTGGTGGGACGAGATTTACGTCGGAAACGACTATTTGTTAGGTTTTTCATGTCCTTGGGTTCAGCAAGTCACGGATACGACGATAAATGGAGACAACGAGGGAGCACTCCTAACGACAAAGCGCTCTTGGCGTACTTTATGGGCCGAGAGATTTCAGGAGCCATCAGCAACATCATATCATCCCATGGTTCGACATGAAAGTCATTTGTCGAGACAGGAAGTGTACCAGCACGACAATGGAGGACTCGCTCCATTTGACGGCGTGCCACATCGATCTTTTTTCAACGATATTCAAGAGCATGAGAGTGAAAACCTAGATCAAAGCAGCTACGAGGAGCAACAAGCCAAAATGGTAACGGGAAACGACGATGACGAAGTGATATCGTATGCTGAATTGCTGACCGTCGAAAACATGCCACTGGATCAAACGATTGTAGAGCCATTGGAGACTGGTATTGAGTGGAAGGGTAGTGTGGGGGCTACAAGTGCTAACACAGTGACTTTAGACCCTAATGCGCCTATCTCTCCAAGTGTGTATTGGTATTCAGAAGTATATAATTCGAGCACCGGCCGTGGAGCCATTGGAGCATGTTCAAGTATTGACTACAACGAATGGCGCAATGAAGGGCTTGTGCTTCATTTTGATAACCTTACTGACCCTCTTGGAGACCATCAAAAAGAGAGTGGCGGCTTACTTGCTGACCGTCCAAAAGTGATCTTTAACCGCAACACGAAGCAATTTGTTATGTGGGTGCACGTTGACAAGGCTTCAGAGGCTGCAACGAATACAATGGGACTAACAGGGGTTGCAACTAGTGAGTCTCCCAATGGGCCTTTTGCATTCCTCCACAGTCAATACCCAGACGCAGCACCGTTGGAAGCACCAGGGGGACAAAGTATGAATGAAACGTATGATCAGACAATTGCTATCATTGCAACAACCACTAAACAAGATACAGCATACCTCGTGCGGACATACTACAAAACGGTCGAGTCTTGGTTACCTCGTCCAGTTATGGACCCACTTTGGCAGAGCGTGCAAAAGCCAAGTACGACAACACCTGGAGAAGTGGTGACTGATTTTGGGTTAAACTACCATCGAGCATTTTACCACACAGGCTACGACGATCCAACGGATATCTATCTGCAGCGATGGAGGATGGAAGACATTCCGTGGCAAGTTATTTGCTGCTCACTTACTAACACTAGCGATTGCGTTTCGATCACGGATGTACCACAACAGCCCGAAGATATCTGTCCCAGTGGAATGAAAAAGAAAGCTATAGTAGGACAAGCGCAGACTCAATCTAACAATGGTTCTCTACCCGCTCTAGTGACATCGCGGTACAAGGATCCAAACGATGACGCAAACAGCGCATTCGTTCCGACATCTGTGCCCTCTCATACTTTGTGGGGATCTCCAGTTGAGAATACTAAAACGTGGCGAAGCAATTACTTTGACGCTCTTAGTATAAACATCACGCTGTACATTTTTAAGCGCTTTGCTGGAGAACACCGACGCCTTGACATCGAGAAAAACCAGACGATTGAGTCTGCATTATCTAATGAAGATGTATCACAAACTCTGATTTTTGTGAATGACACTGAGATTTTGGATAACTTATTGGGAACTTTGGGTGTACCATTAAGTTTAGACTTCGAGAGCAAGTATTCTTCTTTTGACTTAGCCGAGATTGATCAAAATAGTGATGGAAAAATCACGTCTTATGAGATCGTACAGCTAGAGGAGCAGAAAGCACTCAAGAACCTCACAGCCGAACTGGTCACTTCGTTGATAGCGGACTTTAATGTCACGAAATGGAGGCAGGTAGACATTTTGGACGCCAACAGTGACAAAGTGATCACATTTCAGGAGTTTGAAAATTGGTTGGGAGCTGACCCAAACTTACTCTTCGATCGCTTTGATTTGGACAAGAATGGCTATCTGGACGAAAATGAACTTTCAAGTTTCCTCTTGTATCGTCAAATTCCAAGGTTGGATGCCATCACCATCTTGCTCGATCCGTCATTCGATGGCCGCGTGTACTACGAACGCTTCCGTGCGCTGGTCCTTCAAATGCCTGATTATATCTTCCAAATGTATGACGTTGATAATTCTGATACACTCTCTGACTTTGAGATTAGTCTTATCGTTCAAGATCTTGGTCCAGATTTGGCAAATCCAGCACTGTTTGAAACACTTAAAAACTCTACTTCGAATACCATTCATAAAGCAGATTACGCAGCTTGGCTCAGTGCAACGACTAGCCTTGTTGATGATGTTCGTAACAAGCTAAAGGTGGATAACGCTATCCATGCTACGGGTCCCGATCGCCTCACGGGTCCGCTGTGCGTCGTGGAGCAACGAAGGGCCAAGTACGTAGCTATCAGTGCACTCACTGACGACTACCTCCACACTAAGGGTCTATTGCGTGAGGTCGAGGGCGATTTTGAAGGTCGGGAGGCACTTCTCAATTTCTTTGCCTTCAGTGAAGATCTTTTTGGTCTCGCAGATGCTTCGGATGGAGTTGTAGCTGGTGATGACATCAAACCGTTCCGTGAATTTCTGTCACCAGTGATACTGCACGACCGGGCTTCATATTGGAACGGCCGTCACTGGGAAGGCCGTCCAACGGCTCCAACCTTGTTCACGTACGGCTTGCAGTGCCTTCATGTCGCTGGTTTAGATGATGCTCTGGCCGACGAGGACACTAGTGGCTGCTTGCCGTGCCTTACGTCGTCGCCGTACACTTCCGACATAGTCAACCGGTATCAGAGCGTAAATCGAAGTACCATACACTGCCAATTCCAACAAGAGCTGGACGCGTACATCAAGGAATTGACTAGCAAGTGACGAGTATCATCAGTAAGATCAATTCGGATTACAGGGACTGCAGCCGCACTGCCACTGCTAGCTGCATTTCATGTGATGTGCAAACATTGTGAACAGCAACATGGCTATTACGCCGAAGGCTGGTGCAGGGGAAACACCCAAACAGTGACGCACTGTCCGTTAAAATTCATGCTTAAGTCCGTACTAATTAAACACTTCTCTCGACATTTTTGATTGCTGATGTTGCAGTGGACAGCGCTACGGTATGCTAATCTGTGACGTAATGGATGGGATTTATCATAAAAAGACTTCGACCAAATGTTTTTACTACAATGATGACATGAGCATATTTACGAGTGGTACTTAGAACTTTTTATATAGGATGCTTCGGCTGCCTCTGGAACATCAGACGGCGTTCATATTGCAACAATCCTCGGCTGTTATATGTGATGAGGGAATGTGGGCATTGGCGTCAAATTCATCTTGAGGCTCGTTAGCGAGGTAAAACTATGGCGACATCTGGCATCATCATTTTGTCTTTATTTTTTTAATACGTATCTAATTTCCAGATCAAAAATTGAGCAAAAAACAAATCTGTTGCGTCGCCAGATAATATCATCAATTGTCATATTATATAGTTTTTCCCGCTGCCTATCAATTGCCTGACGGTCACTCTGCATTCCGCACTCCCAGCAGCAAGTAGTAGCCACTCGCAGCTTTTAATGCCTCGTGCCGGCGCCTCATCCATGAGTGATTCTGAAGATGATGTACGTTGCTTCGAACTCTCTTCCATTATGCGCGTTCAGTACCTGTGTTTTTCAATCTTTCGCTATGCACATTGACTGACTACAACTTGGCTCACCTTTTTGCTCTCACGCTCTTGGTTAGACCATGAAAAAGGCGTTTAGTACGACCAAGAAGAAACTTGCTGCGCCGCGCAAAAAGAAAACTACTGGAGCAGCGGGTAAAGCTACCGCCGGCGCCAAGAAGGCACAAAGCAAACAGTCGAAGGCGCCTGCTGCTATTACGAAGAAGAAGTCGAACGATCATTCGGACAGCGAAGCCTCGGACGACACAAGCCCTGCTTACGACGTGAATGACAGCAGTGACGAGGCGGTGTCAGCCATCAGTACAGAGGACAAGGGCACACCCAAGCAGAGCATTGAACAGACTTACCAGAAGAAGACGCAGCTGGAGCACATTCTACTGCGTCCTGACACCTACGTAGGATCGATCGAGCACGTGGAGCAGAACATGTGGGTTTTTGACGACGTGAAAAAGCGGATGGCTATGAAAAAGATCAGCTACGTCCCCGGTTTGTATAAAATTTTCGACGAGATTATTGTCAATGCGTGCGACAACAGGCAGCGCGACAAATCCATGAATACTTTAAAGGTCACGATTGATGTGGAGAAGAACGAGATCTCAGTCTGGAATAATGGCAAAGGCATTCCTATTGTACTACACAAAGAACACAAGGTTTACGTGCCAGAGTTGATTTTTGGCCACTTGCTCACGGGCAGTAATTTTGATGATAAAAAGAAAAAGACCACAGGTGGACGCAACGGTTACGGAGCCAAACTCGCAAACATTTTTTCCGACGAATTTGTAGTCGAAACAGCTGATTCTAGTACGAAGCAGCGATACAAGCAAGTGTTTGAGAGCAACATGAGCAAGAAGAACCCACCGTCCATCACCAAATGGACACAGAAGGATTTTACGTGCATCTCGTTCAAACCTGATCTGGAAAGATTTAAGCTTGACTTTCTTAACGATGACATCGTCTCGCTGTTTAAAAAGCGCGTGTACGACGTTGCTGGCGTCTCAGGTAAAGGGCTAAATGTATATCTCAATGGGGACAAGATCCCTATCAAGTCGTTTCCGCAATATGTCGCACTTTACCCTGGACCCCGTGGATTTGAAGCTGAGACGAACGATGACGAGGATCGGCATTCAGAAGAAAATGAAGACGACGACGACTATAGCGAGGAAAAACCAAAGAAGGCCAAGACTGCTAAGGCTAAGCTGTCAAACGTCACGAAAAATGGCGTGATATTTGAAAAGCCAGACGAGCGTTGGCAAGTTGGTGTCGGATTAAGTGAAGACGGTTTTCAGCAAGTGAGCTTTGTCAACGGCATTTGCACGACAAAGGGAGGTCAGCACGTGTCGTACATTGTCGATCAAATCACGACTAAACTTGTCAATGTGCTGAAAAAGAAAAACAAGGGCGAGGCCGTCAAACCCAACTATATCAAAAATCATATGTCCGTCTACGTGAGCGCGCTAATTGATAATCCCGCCTTCGACTCTCAGGTGCATTCATTCTGCTACGTGTCATAAACCAATTGATCAGTCTTTGCTAATTTTAATATGTGTCTTGTTCATAGACAAAAGAAACGCTGACAACACGAGCTAATAGCTTCGGCTCGACATTTTTATTGAGTGATAAGTTCTTGAAGCAACTTGAGAAGAGTGGCCTTGTAGAAAAAATCCTCTCGTTTGCAGCTTTTAAGCAAACGGCCGAGCTGCGGCGCAAAGGGGGTGGCGGTGTTAAGCAGTCACGTCTCACAGGTATCCCTAAACTAGACGATGCCAATCACGCTGGTACGGCCAAGGGCAAGGACTGCACTTTAATCGTAACCGAGGGAGATTCGGCTAAAACAGTGGCCGTGGGTGGCCTAGCAGTAGTGGGTCGAGACTACTATGGAGTCTTTCCTTTGCGTGGTAAAATGCTCAACGTTCGTGAAGCAAGTCACTCGCAGATCTTAAAAAACGAAGAAATTCAAAATGTTGTTAAGATTCTTGGTCTCAAGTACGGTCAAACGTACGAGTCTACAAAGGGGTTGCGATATGGCCACTTGATGATTATGGCGGATCAGGATCACGATGGTAGTCACATCAAGGGTCTCGTGATCAATCTCATTCACCACTTCTGGCCCTCGCTCTTACATGTGGACGGCTTTCTACAAGAATTTATCACTCCAATCGTTAAGTGCACCAAAGGCCGGACTAAGAAGATTTTTTACACAATGCCCGAGTACGATGCTTGGCGCGAAAGAACCAATCAAGGACGCGGCTGGGTGATCAAGTACTATAAGGGTCTCGGTACGAGTACAGCCGCCGAAACTAAAGAGTATTTTTCAGATTTGCGCACGCATCAAATCGGATTTATTTACGACGGAGATGGAGACGCGGATGCTATAGACATGGCATTTTCGAAGAAACGAGTTGAAGACCGCAAGGACTGGCTTCGAGGCTATGAACCTGGTACCTACGTGGATTACGATGTCGACGAAATGGGCTACACAGAGTTCGTTGTTTACGCTCATTTGGCCTTTCAAGTATTAGACCTAACAACATGCATGCTTTGTCTCAACAGATTTGTGAATAAGGAGCTAATTCTTTTCTCCATGGCAGATAACATTCGTTCGATCCCAAGTGTCATGGATGGTTTTAAGCCGTCTCAGCGGAAGGTGCTTTTCAGTTGCTTCAAACGAAACTTGCGGGTGAGTTGCTGTTTGTAAGCTGTTAACATATAAGCGTACGCTCTAACGTGCTATACGTTTTTGTCAAATGCTAGTCGGAGATCAAAGTGGCACAATTGGCGGGTTACGTTTCTGAGCACTCTGCTTACCATCACGGTGAGCAGAGTTTACAGGGATGTATTGTCAATATGGCACAGGACTTTGTTGGTAGCAACAATATCCATCTTTTGTCCCCGATCGGCCAGTTTGGTACTCGTTTAATGGGAGGCAAGGATGCGGCCAGCGCTCGATACATTTTCACTAACTTGGAGCAGCTGACACGCGTGATTTACGATTCTTCGGACAACGATTGTTTGAAGTATCTGGTTGAGGACGGTCAATCGATTGAGCCCGAATGGTACATTCCAATAATCCCCATGGTGCTTGTCAATGGTAGCGACGGTATTGGAACAGGTTGGTCCACTTCTGTACCCAATTACAATCCCCTCGATCTTATCAAGGGCTTACGTCAAATGATCAACGGAGACGAGTTGACGCCTCTTACCCCATGGTACCGTGGATTTACTGGTCACATTGTTGAGAAAATGAACTCGCGCGGAACCGATAGCAGCAATTACATTGTTCAGGGTCTCTACGAAGTGACGGACGATAGCACGCTTGTGATTTCTGAGCTTCCTGTAAAGACGTGGACCCAGGCGTACAAGCAGTTCTTGGAGGGGCTCCTTGAAGCTAACACTATCAAGGATTTTAAGGAAAATCATACTGACGTCAAGGTGCTGTTCGCGATCACGATGGAAGCTAAAGCTCTTAGCGATATTGCAAAGGCTCCAGGCGGAATCGTGAAGAAATTTAAGTTAGAATCATCTCTGTCCACATCTAACATGCACCTCTTTGACGCAAACGGACACATTAAGAAGTACGAGAACCCAAAGGAAATCATGCAGGAGTTTTATACGATCCGTCTGGAGTATTACCAACACCGGAAGACGGCTATGCTTCAGAAGCTACAGGATCAGATCAAGCTTCTCTCTAACAAAGCTCGTTTCGTACTTGCTGTCGTGGAAGGTAAATTGATTGTTAACAACCGCAAGAAGAAGGAACTGCTAGAGGAGTTACTTCTGGAAGATTACGACCAAATTGTGTCTAAGTCGAAGAAGAAGACAGACAGTGAGGAGTCAAACGAATCGGAAGATGAAGAATCCAGCGTGGCAGATGCGAGCAAAGGCTTCGATTACTTGCTTTCGATGCGGATCTGGAGCCTGACAAAAGAGCGTGTCGACAGTCTGCGTGCGGAGCTCGAGGATCGTAAACAAGAGTACACTGTATTAGAAGGAAAAACAGTGCAAAATTTGTGGCTTACCGACTTGGACGCGCTCGAGAAAATGATCAATGATTCGGAAGTAGATCGTGAAAAAATCTTGTCTCACACTCCAAAAAGAAAGGGCGCGAATAGCAAAAAGTCTACTGCAAGGAAGAGAAAGCGAAAGAACAGTGACGGTGGAGACGAGGATGACTCGGACTTTGAAGTCACAGTTTCACAGGCATCACGTAAGAGAACAAAGACTACAGCTAAGCGACCCATTAAAAAGGAACTTTCGACGCGCAAGACAGTCGGCAATAAGGAGAGCGAGAGCGCCAAATTAGGGTCCATCACTTCGTTTTTTAAGCCTAATACGCCTCCAGCTGAAAAGGAGGTTAGCGAAGCAGAAGTTGAGGAACTTTCGTTGGCAGAGCGGCTTACCCGGAGATTAAAAAATGTGACAGCTGCCTCAATTTCAAAGACTAAACGCACAGCTAAATCTGTTGCACCGATCGACTTGGCGAGCTCGGATGATGAAACGACAAATGTTAAGAATAGCGAAGACGACGTATTTGCCATCGAGTCGGACGATGCTGGCAAGAAGACTAAACAGGCAAAGACAAAGGCTGCTGCGCGTAAGGCGGCCCCGAAACAGACAGCGGTGCCAAAGAAAACCAAGAAAGCTACACCTGGAAGGACCATGATCAAAAAATCAACTTTGGAGGACGAGAGTGTTATCAGCTTGGACGAAATTAGTGACGACGATGCTGGTCCTTCTCCGGTTGCCCCTCGCCCGAAGCGTGAACTGCGTAGACAAAAGCGCATCGTTTACGACGAGGAATTTAGTGATAAAGACAAGGAAGAGAGTTTTGCTCTTGAGAGCGATGCTGACGACAGTGATTTCGAGTAATTTGAGTCAAGTTTAGCAGCATTGCTGGAACGAACTACTAAACGAATCAGAGCACGTGGAAAACAACTAGGGAGTCCATTTATTGGTTTGTCATCAATGTATGTCTCTTATCGGGTTCAGAAAACTCGCTAATTCTTGATGAGTCTCTCACACTTTTGCAGGGATGCCAACACAAAAGTAGCTAAAGTGCCTCCCTTCGCAGGATTATAATGTATTTGCGAGAATGTATATGCAGGACACGCATGCTGATATCTCTACGATTTTGATCAATTAAAAGAAAAATTATTGGAAAATGTGCTAGGTTGCGTAGCGCTTGTCACTAATTAAAAGATCAACGTTGCTGGGGCCCATGTAATACCGATTTAAACATCTGTTTAAAACATAACCTCAGCAAAGAAGCTTTGCCTCCATACTTACTCCGATAAATCTAACATAAATATGCTGCATTTAAGAAATTAAGGTTCCTTAGATTTTTGTGCGTGGAAGACTTTGTCTTTATTATCAAAATTCCAATTTGGTGGCCGCTAACCAGTTTTCGTAAACAGCCCCCCCCCTTAATGCAGAATCCCTAAGCTATTATAATGATCCAGATTGGCTGGAGCGGATTTAAATGTTCTGTAGGATATAGGACATTCGCATGGGCAAAAAGACTTTGCAAACTTTTAGCTTGTCATCATTCTTCCATTTCTTGAATCAACTCGAATTCATCGTTGATATTACTTACGCGTCGTTAGAAGATGCTCGCTTGGCAGTAACACTGTAATTGCAGGATGAGGGCTTCATATTTACGTGCAAAAGAACAAGGAGAGTTTGACACCGATCAGACGGCAAAATCAAAACTAAAACGCGATATATCTAACTTCACTCAGTGACTTCGCTACACCTCTTCTTAGCCAAGAGTAAGAGTTTTACATTTTAGCAGGATAAAATCCTTCAAGTACAAAAGTAAGTATAAGATAGCTATGTCAAATTGGCTCATTATCAAACGACCTTAAGTCTACCGATTAATATAAGAGCACATTAGGGTGGCGTAAAGAGGCTGAAGCTTTAGTCTTGCTGCTTTTGATAGCTATTTTTGTTATAGATTCAGGACTCGGCAGTAGTTACGAGAGACTGAAACGCTTTCTTATGCTTAGTGCACACTTAAGCGACAGGCACAACTAGCCAATTACCACATTATACGCATTTAGGAGATATCACACCACACGTATTATTTCATAGCCTTGGGGTACTGCATTAACGAGGGGGTCTAGCTACCGGCTCCATTTATTAAGTACAACATTAGTGCTTCTGGCCGAGTGATGAAAGCACGATAACACTAAAAATTTGCTTGACACGTACCAACCAAAATTCATTTTTATGATATGCGCACTATTGCATACGTCAATCACTAGAAAAAACGGCGAGTCTCTCATCGTAAGATACTATATGCCTCTACTGTGCAAAACGCTGTGTGACCCCGTAAAGCAATTTGTGATAAAGTCTAGCCTTCGTGAATATCTGCTAACCTAGACCATGCTTACCAGGATCGAACCACCTTCCCGCGTTTGCCGGAAACGCAGTTTACGCTACTCAGAAGACCTGCTATCTTTATGGACCCGGTATAGCTTGCATTTGCACTTCTTCCTGCTGAGCAGCTGGAATGCATCATGACGCTTTACAAGCAAAGGCATGCAGTGCACATAAAGGATGATGGTCTTGAGGGACTACATCAAACTAGAGCACCAATCACTGCTTGCACTTTGTCCAACATTTTGTTATCAATTGGCTAATGTATGTGAGAAAAGAGAACAATGAACTTGGCATTGACATAGCCGGTGATACTCACCGAGCATGTTGCGTGTATTAAAGACTTGCGCGCTGATGATCGAAGCGATAAGGTTCAAAATGGCACATGCAGTAGGTCGACCCCTTTATTCAACTACAAGAAAATTAGGGGCAACACGGCAAACCGAGAAAATTTTGTTATGCGAAAGTGTCTTGATGCAATTCTCGTGAATGTAAAATGTGGTCTGTGGGTACAAAATATTTTTTTCCGAGCGTGATATGCCTTCCGAGAAGTCATTCAGACACTAGCAACCGCAATTTTGAAGAAGTAAAGGGGTATTTAGATGGATGTATGGATTCATATTCTCAACAAGGCAAGCAAAGAAAATTATATACTTCTCTTTAATCGATCATAATCTATACATCAGTTTCATAGTAATATAATTAAAACGACTGCGAATTTCCAAAAAAATTGTACTTACTCAGGATCAAAATACAACCACATCTCTTTCTTTTTACGCACGGCAGTCCAGCAATGTAATTTTCAAATGTCCATAGGAACTGTCTTGCCGTTCGTCATTCTCATAAGCAAGCTTGCTTCAGCGACCGATACAAATATGATGAAATTTTGTAACAATTGTACTTTGGCGATGTTGGATACGACGAATGCCAACCGAATGAAACCGATTTCAGTGAATATGGACACAGTCTATGACAGTTTGGATTTGGAAGCGACCCTTGTTAGTGCACTGCAGGCCACAATTGGCCATAAAAATTACTGTAAACTCAGCTTGGCTGCTCACTAAGCCACATAAAATAAGTTTTCGTACGTATGATTGAAGGCAACACGCCAGTGCTCTATACCAATTTCTATATCAAATGTGCTCATGTGACTTCTTCGTTTAAAGATCCAATGCAAACACTAAGCTGCAAAAACTTTAAACACATTGTTTTGAAGATTGTTGCAGTTCATCAGGACAAGTCATTGGCACTCGGTCAAAATTGTTCATTTTCCCAGCCATTAGTGCTTTTTACTTGCCTATTTGGAATCCAATTTGCATGTGATGTTATATAACCCAGCAAGGTACTGTCTGTCACTGCAATGAAAGCATCAGCATAAGCCAGAGTCTGAATTTTAATTGCCTTCCTGGTAATGCTTGTCCAATATTTAGCTGATGTGATTGGATCAAGTTCTTAGTGAATTTACGTAAACATATACTTGATACGTTGCCGAGATTGCCGAACACAAGAGCTTAGCTTGCTCATAAGATGAGAATTTTTTCGGTCATTCTAAAGATCAGGCATTTCACGATGCACTTACGATGCAATGATCTAATTTATGAAATCTGACCGAAAAAAATTGTGAGCGTCACATTGTCAGCAAGTCCGTTTGTTGGGTAAGAAAACTCATGTACTTTGCTTTGGGAAAGGTGTAGCGTCGATAAATTCGTGATTCTCAATTGTAAAAGTCGTAAATATTTAAGCTTCTCACTTCAAAATGTGAGTCTCCAGCCCACTTTTAATGACTTGCTTGGACACCTTTAATCGATCTTTCGCAGTCACAAACGCTCACTGTTTCTCCCGATCGCACAAGAATTTACTGGCATTAGTCCGTAAATATGGAAATATGCTTTTTAATAGGATGCACAAGATCTTGAAAGATTTTAAAGATGAGGTTGCTTTTCTCCGCATCGTACAATAGTCACTTTGCGTGTATTATGCTATCATGACCTTCTCAACTTCGAAAACAAAAACTTTTGCTTCGATCGAATCTTGCTTCGCTTTATCAAGAAAAAGAACTAGAATTTGCTGTATCTCTTAAGAGATATCGATAAAATCGTTTACTTACCTTTACACGCTCTTTAAAGCGTTAAACTAAGGCTTTCGACTGAGCTCTGATCCAAGCGGGCGCAGCAAAGCTCAGTTTGACTTTTGAATGGACTGAAAATGCGACATCGTCTTTGGCAACTTGTTGTACGTACGATTCGAGCATTATAGCTTACGGTGTACTCTATGCAGAAAAATGAAGACCTTGTTTAGCATTCGTATCATGTCTCTTTTTGATATGTTCACCGCATTGTTTCTGGCTTCATCTCTATACAGCCAATTTAGAATATATACGAGCTAGAGATCAGGTCATCCACTTGAAGTCTTACGAAATTGCTTTAATTGTCCATGACGACCATGCTGCTAAGACTAAGGCACTTTGTCTTGGTTACCAATCAAGCCACGAGGTATATCGGGCACATAAAGCCTTTGATCGGTGTATTGCTGCCAGGTCACGGAACAATGAATAGAGTAGTTTACCGGTTGAGTGGTGAATCTTGAAACCCTACACCCTCGATATGAAAGCGCAAGCGCGATGCCCACTCGATCATTTTGTAATGCAGCCGGCTCACCACGCTTACAAAACCAGCATTTCCTTTGAATAGCGTGGACTTCGCGTCTAAGAGAAACAACGATTTTTGGAGCTGGAGAGGATGTAGGTAGATTATTATTTGCGGAGGAGTGTTCACTATTTTAATCGTGAGAAATCAAAGCGTGCAATGGTGGATAAAAACCAGGTAGTCAGGTGAGCGTAGCTACCACACACTTTTGCATTCGATACCGTGCCAAAGGTAAGACGAATATTTTTCCATAGTATTTGTTTTTTAGAAAATACACGAAAGAGAAGTTGAGAGCAGCGTTTGTTACAGCAAACTCTTTTACTTCACCTGCTCTCATGCTTTTTCCTTCCTTCAATCAAGGCGTGAGCTTAAGAAATTTATGCATAAACCAGGAGATTTGGCAGCTTTCGTCCTGAAATGCCATTCTTTTTTCGTGAACATCTAATAAGAGGCCCACCTCTCGAGCCATTTCTTTGAGTGTAGGCGATGGCGATAAAAGAAGCAAACGTTTACGTTTATAGATAAAAAGCCCTTCAGGAAAAGCCCGCCACAATCAGGCTCGCTTTTCTGGACTTGTCCTACAAGGATCTAAATAGTGGAGTCCATGGGCTCAAGGACACCGGAGATTTATGAGCACTCAAGCAAAATATATCTGCTGCTTTGACTGTGGTTAACAAGAAAACATTATTCGTGCATTCCTTGAAGAAGGCGCACAAATGGAAGATTCCGCTTGCTCAAGGACTTTTAAGGGTCACTGATAAAAGCCACGCTATTTAAGAACACTAGTCATTAGCGCTCTACCGGGGCAAATCTAAAGCCCAATGAAAAGTGTGTGCTTAATACACCCAAAGTAAAATGATGTGAGAGTTGGACAGCTCTCGGAAGGAAAGTTAGTGCGAGTTGTGCACGTAAGTGGACGAGGGTACGAGTCTTTATCGTCCCTGGTGCGTTGCTAGTTTTGTGTATCGGCGAACGATCGCCGTCAGCCAAAACAGCTGACTATTATATTAAGTGAGAGCGGCGGAAATAAGTTGCATCTATTTGGACGGCTTAGGGCTAAAATAAAGCCGGCTGTAAATTTTGAACTTTTTACAGCACGGAGGCTTTTTTGTTTTGGACAACGACAAGTATGACTCGATCGTGGGCGTGACTTGGCTAAAAGGGATGGGACTCAGACCAAGTGGTCGGGCAACGAAATCCGTTTACGACAAAGAAAATTTTTCTATATTTTGCACCAGATCCACCGCAAGTTGACCAAGGCAGAAGTGCTCAGCGTGCTGCTCTCTAATCTATATAATTTGCACCAGTATAATTTCGAGGAAACAGTCTGGGCTCTAAATTTCTTGCAATTCATCTTTCCCACATTCCGGTCACGACATTAAATGCGCTCCCATTGTCACAGCGAATGGCATGATAATTGCCATTTACAAAGCTTGAATACTCCTGAAATGTATATCTGATAAGTCTAAGGTTCTCACCGACGCTCTTCTGCTCAGGCCATTCTCACACGAGCTGGATCGGAATCAGTATTGACAAACTTATTTTACATGCATTGAAAACCAGTGCCAATCTAGAGTCCCGAATGCAATTCTCTATCGAAGACGAGGATGCTAAAATTAAGTAGCTAGCCCCTCGACAGAAATTGCACTTGCATAGACAGACGGTCTGCTCTGCTATGGCTTGGATCCATCAGATGTAGCCCGAGGCTTTGATCCAACATAAAAGCCGTATAACTTTGTAGGCATTTGATGCTTCAAGTATTGGCATTTAAAACCGAGATTAAGCGTGATCCGGCTTTCAAAATATGTAAACGTAAAAGAGGGTGGCCAACAATGGAAGGGGCTGTAAGACCTATCAAAGGGTTAAGTTCTCTCCCACAAGTCGACTCCTTTACCGAAAATGGATCACGATTTCTTCAGCACTGAAGACGAGAGCAGAGAGATATACGCTCTTCGCAGTAAACAACCGTCTTTAATCTTCGATCTTAAATATATAAAGCGTGAGATAAATTGCAGTTTCAAGACCGCTTCTTCTAAAACACGTATTTCATTTTTACCTGTAATTTGATCGGCGAAAAAAACGCTACTACTGTTGTGGCAAGATCTTCTCTAATTTTGAACATTTTCTCAGTATACAAACTGAAATATTTACCGATAGAAGGTTCAGAAGCCAACAAGCTTTCAAAATTCCATGCACCGAAAAGCCGTCTTTTAAAGTGAAACTCGGCTTCATTTTAAGGTGACCAAGCTAGCTCTCAAAAATATTGCTTTTGGCTCAAAGGTGCGTATGCATTAACTCCACCTTTTATGCCTAAGACTGGAATATTTATAAATGGCCGTGTCCTTCTCAAGGGCTAATGGTATCACTAAGGTTGCACCTGAGTCGTAGGCGGCAAGCCTTATATTTTTTCATTCGTCAAAGGGCCGCTCAAGCTAATAAAAAACATTCGAAAATGCCTCTTACTTCACTGCGGTGGGTACGCGCGCCTATCATCCTACCTTGCTCTATAGTCCGAATACAGCTTTCCTTTTAGGCGATGGAAATTAAGAGAAGCGTCGCGGGTGTACTCGCCTGGAGCTTCACCCACTAGAGCTGTAAATTTGCCATAGAGTCCCAACAATGTTGTTAGAAGAGCTCTACCGTTTGGGATTACAATTCACAAAATGTCGTCATTTAAATATAAATCCATGGTTCTATATGATTAAGAGTCTTCTTGATGCCCCCTAGTTGAAGAGACCAAAGACATTGGGCGCCAAGAGAAAGAGAATGCGGTCGGACACGTCAGCTTTTGGCTCTATATTTTTAGTTTGTTTCAGTACTAACGCCGGAGTTGAGAAGCTATGGTAGTCGGAATCACTGACGCAGTGATCGTTGTGCTATACCACTGTCGTATATCCACACAAGTCGCCTTATCATGAGAAGTCCATTCATTTTATAGCTGGCACGTAGGACAAAGAAGAAGGGGGTTTTCCGAATGGTCCAACAAACGAGTGGTCTGCTCATTTGCTTAGCGTACCACGAGGGCTTTCCCGGTGCCACCCTTCACTTTGCTTCTAATTGAAAGAACTTAATTTAATAATTTACCCACTATCCAAGTGCGACCATACCCATTGATTTGGATTTTCGAACGTTTCGGCCTTCACGAGATCGTATCAAAGCCGTTGCATCAGCTTTTTCAAGTTCTGTTAAACAAATTAAGCACGCCGCATCGCATGAAGGTCGTAGCGACCATGAGAAAACCTCTGCTTCACACCTTAATCCACGTAAAAGTTCTGTTGGCATTGGAAATTCGCGATCACCGGTGAAGGTTTTCCAACTTTCATGCTGCATTCTTCGCATGAGAAACAACTTTTGCTTGAACAAACATATGCTCTCGAAATATCTCTTGTGGCGTCAAGACTACAGCTGTGTCGGGACGACACCAATCACATAAGACTGATAGTCGTCTCTGGCCTTGTGTACATAAACTAAAAGTCGTATCGACTGCCGCAGATCGACGAAAGGTTTGTCCTCTCCGATGCAAACGCTAGGCAAGCCCTGACTTCCAAAGCGCACAGCATTATATGTATAGCTTTATAGCCAACACGGCGAATACTTGAGCACTACTAGCCGCCTTGTGGCCACGTGTCGGCACGAGAACAATGCCTCGTAGAGTTCCTGAAAGTTCTGTAAATATTATATAAAGCTGGGAACGTAATGCTTCTTTAAAAGCCCCAGATAACGTGCCGGGTGCGTCGTTATCGTTTTAGAGATCAACGGACATGCTTCTTTTGGACCGTAAGGGATTCCAGAAAACGGCACTTATTGTGTTTATCAGTACCAAGCTAGATAGGGATTAAGTATGAGAAAATAGGTTTTAATTATTCCTTTTATGGCCGTCCGAGTATTTCTTTTGTTTGTCTTGGGCGGATGCAATCGCATTTTCTTGTCCTGCTGGTGATCTGAAGCCGAGTTTTCGAATAGAAAACTGGGCTTAAGATAGCGGTTCTGGAGGGAAAAAATATGAGCCTTTCCTCCAGCTTTCTTGGAAGCATTTGTGCTCTGACAAGCTGGCAGATCTCAAGAATAACCGAGCCTGTTTATAACTAAAGATATAAATTTCGTAGACGTGTGACCGTATTGTGAAGTGCAACCCTAATTATAAATAGCTTGTTAGTCCAAAAGTGTGATGACTCAGCGCGCATACAACGAAAAGAGTACAATCGGCTCATTTGGTTGGACCATCTGCCTACAGGTGGTCTGAAGCTCGTATTAGTAAGCAAGCTGCTTGAAAGAAAACGGCACTGCCAAATCGTAGCGGTAACTCGCATAAACATCTAGGCAGACTTGCTGTTTGCTAGAAAGTTGGCAAGGCCTGATCAGTTCCTGAAACTCTTTTAAGAAGGTAGGCCGAAACGCTTTCATTGTCTTTGAATCTGATGAAATTCTATGGTTGCTTGGAAGGATCTGAGACTCTTACTCTCCTCTGCCTCAATGACACCTATCATTGTTGGCAAAATGTTTGCTTGTAATCACTTCATAAATTTGCCTTTGATGGCTAAATATGCCTTCAAATCTTGACAATCTAAGCTAGACCGTCTATATTGCTCAACTGTGCTCGGGTAAATTTCCTTAACGGTCGAAACAAGTGTGCATTTGAACAGGTAGATGTCTTTGAGGCAATTGGTAGGTGTGCTACCGTGAGGGGTTATCCGACTCATTTATTTAGATCTAGTAGTATCCATCTACCGGAGTCAGTGCACTATGCAACGTGCATCCGGACATTTTACCAAGTAACACAAACGTTCTTGAAATGGGTATTTGTGCAGGCACTAACACAGTGATCAGCTTGGTATAAGCATGAGCTACCTTGCTACTTTAAATTCAGTTTCCGACGAGAAATTGGCGATAAGCGCGAATATGTCAATGCTTTTCTTCTTTTAAATATGTTGAAGGCAACAATAATATCATCCTTCTTTCTGGGCAGTGACTGTTGCCTGTTGATAGGTAAATTTTTTCTATGGAGCGATGTAGATTTGCAAGACACATGAGGAACTTAAAGAAATAGTTCGGTAGCAAATTACCAGTAGGAGCGGATAACATATTCCTCTGTAAGAGAATAGAATTGATATGTGATAGATCGAGCCATGGCTGACAAACAAATCTAGTTATGACAATCGTTACGTCACGCAGGCGAGCTCTGACAGAATTATTGGTCATAGGTGTCGGTTGAACCTTGAAGGAATCAAAGCTGCCGAGTTCTTGGCTAAATTTAGAGTCAAATTGCCGAGGTGGCATTTCTAATCTCGGTTACTTCTCATCAGAATAAAATACATCTTACATTCAAAACAAAGACGATCAATCCTATAAACAGCGTACGCTGTGCCTTAGCTCAGAGATCCCGAATGATCCCGAAAAAGCTTAAGTTCTTTCCTTAAGGAGTGGTCTCCAGTGATTGTGGGTCTCTGGTGTTCAATAATCCACCACCAAGATTCCTTCTATATCGAGGAGTGAAGCGTTGATGTAAATAACACACCGAAAATAAGCATTTCTCAGTGCTTAATATGAAATGTTAGGATTTTGTCAAATATCTTTGAGTCAAAAGTATCATGTTAATTCGAAATGTCTGAGATTTCATCACGTACTCTTGATCAGATGTTTGAATTTTTTAATAAAAGGCCCACCTACTTATTGCAGAGACGAATCTAATTTCTTTCCATCACCCTGCAGGTGTCATAAAAAAATGTAAGATATCAACGTGAAAAGTGCTAAAAGAATATTCAAACAATTTCCTGGGTCTTTTTTCTATCATTTTGTCGTTGGTCAACCATGCTAAGTAGCTGACGTAGAGGTGTTTCGTTGAAAAAACTTCAGGTTGTTGTTTGCATCGCAAAATGAAATGAAAGTCTTTTTTATTCTTTTCGCTTGAAAATAGCTCGCTTATCATCGAAAAGAATCATTCATCAGAGAAAACGGCGCATGCTTCTCGCAAAACTTTCCTTTTTTGTTCCTTCACCTCTTTTAGCCGGGTCACTTGAGAACAAAATCTCAATTCTTTTTAGATATTTATTTGCTTGTTCTACTTTGCGCTCTTCGAAAAATTATAGAACAAACACACAATAGCTAGATGTCACGCCCTGGTGAATCCGGTCCAGAGATTTTTTAACTACGCGTTCAGCAATTAGAAAAATTACGTCAAGGCCTTCTGCTAGTTTTCACGCTGCTAGATAAAAGAAAGTTTGGGTAAATTTTCATTTTGAAACTAGCGAGAAAATACGTCTAAATTTTTCTTATCCGAATTCTTTTGAATATAAGTGGATTTTAAAGCTTAATTGACCAACAAATTCGTCAAGCTTGCAAAGTCATTGTCAATCAAAATCCCTCAGAGCGCGTCGACCACAGATCAGTCTCGTCTATTTTCTTAGACACTTTTTGGAGTCTCTGCCCCCTTTTCTTTATCACTGGCTGAAGCTTCTCGCAAGATGCTTCCAGCGGGGTTCCCTGAGTCTGTATTGTACGGACGCAATGTAGCCATAGCTTTTCGAGTAAATACTCGTTTAAATATTGAGATGATGTCACCCCACAGATTCGATTCTATCACGGGCAATGATGCAATAGTCGAGCAATTGGCTTTTCAACAGTGTTTGCAACTTCATCGTTAATTGTAATGTGGACCATTCCGAAACCTTGTTCCAGACTATGGAGACCTGAAGTACGATACATTATTGGGGGCACATGATTTTTGCAGCGAGGCTGCCGCAGCTATATAATTAGAGGAAGCGAGGGTCTTAGACCTTCGCGTCTTAATGCTAAGACCAACTACGGTCTATTACAAAATTTGAGATGATATTGTTAATGTTAAAAAAATGTACTGTTATGTTATTATGCATTAAGTAGTGGTTTAAGACTATGTAGTGCTTTCCTGTTACTAAGAGTTGTCTTTTCTTTGTGTAGTACAATATTTTTGTGGAGCACCTTGACGCTCTAATGGTTTCGGTACAAATCTAGTCGAGTGTTTTAGTAAGAATTTGGTCAAATTTATCGGAGGAGTGACGCTGGTAGTGATTTTTATCGGCAGTGACTTTATAAATTGCCGAATGAACTTATGAACGGTCTTTATATGATTCGACCACTTTCAGCTTATGGCCATGTGGCCATCATGGTGTAGATCTATTTTTGAAAAGCTTCCTGGCACATGCCTTTCGAACCTATGACTCCTATTTTTATTTTTGTGGCGGTTTGTTTAAATGTTCGGAGACGGTCAAAAAATACAAAAAATACAGAGTTAAAAGACAACATTGACTGTTTTGATTAAACTTATGCCTTAAAAGCACAGGTAACCACATATAAAGCTCGAAGCCTTTGTCAAATCTAGCGGCGGCATAATGGGCAAAACGTGGCTTCATTGTCCTGCTCGGCATTTCGCTCCAGCACATCAAGGCAAGGTTTGTGAAGGTCGTGGTTGCATATGTCCAATTTAATTGTTTCGCCCGATGCCAAGTCTTGTCCACAAATTACACAATTACGCTCATGATCAGGTTTCGTCAATGCCAGACCAACTTGAGTGCTCAGGGAGGCCGAGATGCTAGAAAATGTTGACTACAACTCATTGCCAGTCAAAACTTGGTGGTACGTGCCCCCTAACGTTTCTGCCACTCGCTCCAACACGTCCAAATTTAACCTACCAAAACCCACCGCAAAGGCCTGCAGCCCGTTGCGCTCGTAGCACCCTCTGATGTGCATCGCGACTCGTTCACCCTCAAGTGGAGCATGGGGATGTCCGTCGCTAAAACACACAATAGCTGGCATATAAACGTCGAAATTTATTCTGGACAGCACCTCATTAGCAGCACGTAGTCCAGCGGCATAATTCATACCTCCACCGCGATACTCAATGCTCGCATTATTCATTGTAGTGATATTTTGTGCTTCGTAAACAATCTTCGAGTAATTGTCGAATGTCACAACTGAGACCAAGTCCAAGCTAGCTCCGTCAGAAATGCGGTTGTACACATACTCATTCCATGCAGCCATTAGATCACTCCAAGGTTGTCCATGCATTGAGCCCGAGCAATTCAATACAAACACATGGTGCATCTTTTCGCCGCTCGCAACGTGTGAGCAATCAAATTTGTGTGCTCCAACGTACGAGAATCCATCAAAGCAAGAAGTTTGTTTAGTCACTGCTTTGTGCCACGCTGGAAGAACACAGAACGACGAGTTGTCGTCATGGTCGGGGCATCGCATTTGTAGCTACATTTACCAAAGAGCTCCAACTCCATCTTGGACGTGCATGGATCTTCCCACCCTAAAAT
>RCHQ01000296.1:0-49923 GCA_003676415.1 Plasmopara muralis
TCAAGACCAAGTCAGCGACAAAGCATACTCAACATTAGCGGTGAGTGGGAGTGTTAAAATTACACCGCTGAATGTATGTTGAACAGGCGGATGGCGTCACAGTATTTACAAGTAGTAATTACATATGGTAGCCGTTCATTGGTCTATAAAAACATATATTCACTTCAGTTTTTGCCATCTTCTCAACAGCCTTTCTGAAACCGTTTACAACTAGATGGAACGATGTTTCACTTCGCTCAAAAAACAAAGTTGACCTTTCTAGCAAACATTTTTTTGTGTTCAGCAATACCTTGTCACATTCTAAGCAACTGTAAGATTCCTTCTGTTATTTATTTTAGGCAATTACAATAACACTGCTTGCCTGCTGATTGAATTTCTGTGGAATCAGATTGCAGTATATGTAAAAAAAATCGGTATCACATATTACATTTGAAAGAAAACGGGCTTTTCAAGCCTCCACGTCACCTTTTTCTGAAGAAAGCATGCGTTTGAGCCTTTTCAAATTTCCTAAGTGTCTAAGACCATCTACATAAAGGATGTACAGCCCGTAAGTGCGTGAAACACATTGTGAAGTACAACCTTAAGGACAGAATGCCTATTGGCCCAAAAATGTAGACACTTAGCGCAGTGTGCCATCTGGCACGCAATTGACCCTGCCCGTCTGACTATCGATCTAAGAGTGGTCTGTTATAGATGCGTCAAATGATATTTCAAAAGCAGGAACAGCATTTATCCGACATCATAGAATTCGTTGGTTTAGTTTTTAGGTATCGTAAATTCAAATAGTCTTGCATATTTCTCTCCGGTTATACTGGCACGAACAGCTGCCAAATGCATCATCTCGCATATGCGGTATACGAAAGTCACAATCTCGTAGTGTCCATAGTCTTTGGGAAGCCGAAGTCGATGATCATGGACTTTTGGCAGCTTTAATGGAGTCGACGTAACCGCGAGTTTAACTCGCTGAACGTCCTGCAGGTCCTTAAATACTTGGTCGTCCCCTTGTAATTGTGAGACTATCAATATATGTACAGGCCGAGATAAACGGTTGTCTTAAACCGCATGGACGCTTATTGCAGCATCAAATGCCTTCAGAAATATATCTTACTTCTGTTTCCGTCACTACGAACAACTAGTCGAGCTGGATCTGCTGGATCGACCCGATAGTAGAGCAGATCGTCAGTTCACTCATAGCGATGCTACTACGATTGTTGTCGAGGGGTCCACCACACGACTAGAGCATCTTCGTCTTTGACGAAACATCGCATCAAATGCTCTAGGTATGTAATTGTCAAATTTGTCTGGTTTATTGGCTCGTCAATAGATCTTTTTACTCCTTTTATGTGAATCCATCTCTAGTCTGGTTTCCGCGAAATAGAATACTAAGTTTACTATGCTTTCATTGAATACCAAAGCAATATTTCGCGAAGAATGGCACATTGTTTGAGACTATTGGTGCGTATTTATCGTCTATATCAGGAATGCATGGCCTATAAAACCCACAAAGGGCGTAGACCCGCTCAAGAATTTACCAATGCGTACACTATGACAGGTTTGTCTTGTCATGAGCTAGATAGCTACGTTCGGTAAAAGTAAGCCGCCTGGACTGAAATGAGACGACTCGCAGACGTCGTCTTCATCCACTTGCGATACTGTGCGGTCGATGACATAGTCCCTGTCCTCGCAAACGTCATTTAACGGCTTTGTATCGTCCTGCAGGGCCAACACCGAAGCATGGAAAATTATTTCCTTAGTTTTAATTAAAGCATGCTAGTGCTGACTTTCCCGATATCTTTTTTCAGTAAATTAAACAAATGCGTTGCAAGATCCGCATAGCCAGCACTATATCTGTGCAAATAAGTGAGATGGCCTGATTACTATCGCATATTTCTTTGAGAACAAGGCTCGGGTCGTGCTGAGACGTCTTTTACTTTCTCGTGGTCTGCTCGTATCCCATGACTGCTTACAAAGCGGCCATGAAAATTTATCTTTTCCGTCGCAAACACACGATTGCCAATATTGGCAAGCACAAGTTCGTTGGCTTCCGTGACCTTCAAAGCGTACTCGATGATCCAACTAGCAGACTGATCTATTAAAAGCGGTATGGGCAAATATATTGTTGAGATGTTTCGGGCGAAAGCCTGGTTGAAGCAATTGTGTGACCAAACAATCAATCTTCGTCGGAGTGTCAACTAGCCCTTGTCATAGCAATCACTCAGATAGCATACCGTCAGGCGTACAAATCTCTGTGAGGGCTATATCACATATTCAATGCAATACTTTTTCTGTCTTATAATAAATGCACTGTACAACATACACCTTGTCTTGTTGCTAATTGCACACTTTTCCATTATAATGAGTGTTTATGCAAGTATTCAGCTTACCACGAGTGTGAATCAGTCGCCACTTCTGTTCGGCTTTGAACATATAATGTTGGTGACAAGTACAAATATTTCGAGTATCGCACCATGTTATTATTTGCCTTTTCGACAAAGAAGGCATCAATGAGCTCACCCTGCTATTAATGCAGTGGTCATTGCCTAGTGATACAATCCTTCGTACTGGCACAAGGTCAATCTCATGCGTCGCTCCCCTATCCGGCGATACTGTGATGGTGAATCTAAGACGCAACGTATGTTGAATCTATGGTTGATTTCAAATGTCCTAGTCTAAAAGAAGAATGTATCTGTATCTCAATAGGGGTTTTCATATTCAGTAACACTATTTAACTAGGCCAAGAATCAGTAGCTCTGACACTGTACCGCACCTTTGATGACACAACGACCACTTGAGCTCTGTAGACAAAGTCTCTTCGTCAACAACGGCGTCGTTCTTGACACCCAGTGATTGGTTTATTTCGCTTACTCACTCTTTTCAGGCGGAGTTGTATTATCCACTTTTGGTGATATTTTGCGCCTCGCCTGTGTCGTCTAAACCTTCATTACACACTTGCGAAACTTAAAGTCTCCGGAAAACCATGCTACAAGCAAAACTTGGCTTTTGCTAAAAAAAAAACTATTAAATTGTCGTCAAGTCTGCGACCGGAAGCAACTCGATACTTTATATAACAACGCTGGACCTATACTTGCCTTTTTTTCGGTGGATCCGAACGCAAAGCAGAAAAAATCATAACTCACTAAAGTCCTGTTACGTGGATTATAAAAACTTTTTTTGCCCCCCACCAATCGTTGTAAGGCTCGTAATTTCTTAATTGCGGCAAGCTCAAAGTCAAGCATGTCAAGGACGAAAATTTATCTGTAATGTTATTGCGAATGAAGTTGCCACAGTACACTAAAAAATTGTACTGTAGCAACTCAATTCGCTAATTGAGCCAAAATCGACGTAAGGCCACTCTCTTTGATCATAAGTCAGCCTTTTTTCTACCGTAATTGTTTGCCAGCGTGCAAAACGTCTTGACGCGCTAGGTCTAACAAGGTGTAGTGGCTGCGTGAGTCCACCTCTACTGGTTACTCCTTGTTGATGTCATTTAGCTTTGCTCCTAGGTGTTTAAGTAATCACCGCGTCCACCATAAAGTTTCAAGCCTTCCTCGTAGGGCGCCCCGCTCCTACTGTTGTTGACCGCTTCTGAGGACGTGACTGCTGTCAGCAACCCTTTAAAGTCGTTCTTTTAAGCGGCGTTGATTCCACGTCTTGCATGCTCAGCAGCACTTGAGTTCATTGTAAATGAGCCTTATGTCAGCGAAGCAAACTCTCTGGGTCCTATAGGACGAGGAAGTGCTCATCTTGGGCTATCCAAAATGCAAACCAGACTGTGTGTGTACTGTTGTTGAGGAGACATCTCAATCGCCTCTTTCATCGTTGCGGCCTACACACAAAGGTTGAGTACAAGGCGGGCTTACCCATGGCCATCCATGAGCAACTTGATCGAGAAGTGGCACCGACTAGTAATCGGGGCCGTTAACTCCTTAAGAGATGCACTTTACTTGCTAGCAGGTAAAAAAGGAAGAGCGTTGTTAAATTTCGAAGCTCACCGCAATAATAATATTCTATCTATGTGTTCTCACGACATGAAATACTCTAATGAAGTTTTTTGTGGGTGGTGTTCAGTTATTGGTCCGGCTTTCCAGGTAATAGCAAACGGACACTCAAGTGCACTTAATCATGAAAAGGAATGTCTTTGTGGCCTAAGCTGTAAAGATAGATTCTGCTCATAGAAATCGAACATTGTGATGCAATCCAGGTGCATGGCAGTAGGGGGAGAGAATGGACTGGGAATGCCTCCTCAGGCTCATATAAGGCAGCAAGTCGCAAATTGCTAATCTGACAGATGCGAGAAGACGGTCATATCCTTCGCGAACCTTTGTTAGGGGCTATGTAGTCACTTTTGTCGCGTGGACGTCAAACTGACTACTATTGCTGGGAGGGGTGACGGCACAGCACTTTGCATAGAGAAGATGTGCAGTAAGATAGACGATTTGTACGGTAAGAGAGTGTTCACATTATATATCGACGTGTGCAATAGATTGCACTTGAAAATTCGGATTAATCAACACGATGTTAAACCTATTTCTTGTACCTAGAACTTTGTGAACCCACGTGACCAACGCACTACGTTTTAGAAATTGGATGTAACTGCCCGTTATATCCCACTTTTATGGTGTGACACGCCGGTCAAAGCACCCAACGTCTGGAAAGGCAGTAAATTATTAGACATGGCAGCAAACTTTATAAAGCGGAATATTTACGTGGTTAGTACTATATAGGCGGGTCTGACTTTCGGGTAATAGTAAGCGAGCTACACGAATGCAATGTGTATCGCACTGATTAATAGTACTGTCACATTGTGTGACGTAAGTCACGTGATATTTAAAGATCAATAAGAAGCTACTGAGGATAAAGCGGTACATGGTATAATGTCTGATGCTTGATACATATTAGCTATAAAAAGATATATACCCCATAATGGGCTAAGAGACACCCCAAGTTAAGTTCGATCGATAGATTGAAGTATAATGACTATGATAGATCGTAATGTTAAGACTCATAGTACCTCTTGTAGTCAGGCATTTTGTGATCTGCAACTCGTATTGGTTCTGGTTTAGCGCAAAGATTGAATATCTTGTATGCCACTGTCGCCCAAAAATGACGGAGCTTATCATTCTCCGCATCCTGATCAACCGAGCTAGAGCGAAGACGATCGCCAGCCACAACTTGATCCATCGTGGTTTGCAGTGTTTTGGTCGCGTCTTCCAATTTCTTCTGCTTCTACGCAAGATCCGTGAGCTGCTCATCAATCTCGAGTATCTTCTCTTTGTTTTCGCTTGTAATCTGTTCCAACTTCTCCTCCATCAATGCCGATGCTCTGCGTTGTAGCTTTAGAAAGCATCTGGCAAGTCGAGATAAGCTTGTTCAGCGCACCGGTTATAGCCTTGTCCGATCCAAAACAACAATTCCGTGTCGTTAATGATGCGTCTAATTTGCTACAGCACTGCCAAACGCTGTCGACTAATTGATCGCATCTTCATAACGTCAGCCTAAACTCATCAAGACAAATCAATCCATCCATGACGACAAGCTTATTGCGATACTTTATGCTCGTGAGATTTATCTGCTTGACGCTAAGCAATTCAGGATGTATAGATATCATTCGTTACTAAGCACTGCGACACAGTCGCACATTCATTTGCTAAAGATGGTAGACAGCTCTTTTCAAATAAATTAAGCTTTATCTTAAAGTATCAGCCAAAAAGCAGAATTTTCTCGCTGATGTTTTTTCGAGTCACCCAGAGCTCATGTCACGACTGTTGTTCGAATATATAGAATCTTATTTGTGATGCGTAGGTGAAAATGTCACAAGCGTAGCTATGCTAATGGCTTTTGAAAGTGATAAGCTTAAGGACTTGAACATGAAGTTGTCTGTGCAATCAAGCATAAGGTTACATCGATTCTTGATAAAAGCCATGTTGTTGTATTACATTACTGAACAACACATGTAGTGGCTTATTATGATGAGGAAAAAGAATTGTTATTCTTCTTAGGATCAGGATATGGTGACCTTGGTTGACAAATGACGTATAGCTTCGTTCGCACCCATTATTGGTGCTCCAAATTGTACAAGCTGGCGTGCACATATGTGCGTCCAAGCAAAGCGTATCATCGGTTGAAACTTTGCCAAATGCAGTCGCACCATTTATAATAATGCCGGCGCCATCAAACGGTTGGCAGTCCATTAGTATGGCTTTTGTGCTCGGCCTGAGAAAGCTTCTCCTGTATGGGGGCGTTGAGACTTATATATTATACTCGCCAAAGAGCCCTTTTCGACAAGCTAAATTTTGTAAAAACCTCTCATTCAGCCACGGTGGTTTATGTCCTACCTCATTCGATGGCCTGCAGACATTTGAGCCTACAAGCGATGAAAATGATGAGAAGTGCCGCGAAAATACTAAACTATTTTTTTGCCCGCTTAGGCGGTAAGATCGCCATTTGTCAGCAACATCGGTATCCAATCATTTTTATCATATTGTCGTTATACTTATCGGATATGCCAAAAGCCTCACTAGTGAAGACAGGAAAGTATAAAGCAACCTCAGAGGCCAAGTCACATTAGATCGCCTTCGATGTAGGGCACATCAATATTGAGAACTTGAAGGAATAGAAAGAAGTCAAAGCTGACAATTCTGGGTAGATTCAGTGACCGGTTTCCCTACCGCAGTAGACGAGGGCTGTAGGACTCGCCAGCCGCTGGGTACCGATGCAAAGCAAATTTTCGTTGAAACTCCACTCGATCTTTTAACGACGTGTCCGATGAGGAAGAAAACAACCTTTTAGATGGTTCAAATTTGATTTATCCAAGCCATTGCGTTGAGAAGCACGCTTATCTGCTTCGCGCCTCGCGTGAATTTTTCGAAAGAGACTCTTCATGTAGCTTTTATGAAAGGAGCTGGGCTTCAAAGAACCATTGATTCATTGTGACTTAATAGCACCATTGCGTGTGCTTTTACCACTGCAATAAATGACGCCTGAAAATTCATAATATGGGAAAAGACAACTGTGGCCTGCATTGACCCTTGTATGCTATCGCCACTGGACTTCAAGTAAAAAATATATTCTGGGATCGAGTGAACATATAGAAAGCTACAACTCGAAAGTTTATCAAATTACGCTTGAGAGATCGGGATGCATTATTTTCTCTCGGTGGCTTGGAAACAACTTACCTTCAAGATGCGAAGGCTTCGGTATGATGCCAATCCAGGACATATAGCGTAAGATTAGCGCTCAATGCATTTCATTAACCAAAATGCAGCTACAAAAACTGGCTGCTCCTCTTTCCAGATCGTAATGGCCTTTGACCAGGCTTGCTCGAGCAAGTTTTGCGGCTCTCACAAGCAAGATGCTCACGCCACTTGACAAGAAGATAGAGGAACTCGTGAAAACGGCTTTGATCCACAACAAACTCCACATGGATGTGTCGCTGTCCATGGCTTCCAAAGAAGCATAGAAAGAGGCCAACTTCACCTCGGCCTGATGCCTTCTTGTGTGATGCATGTACTACTGTGCGGCAAAATGTACGAGCTCAAGATCGCTGTCGGGGTCAGCTCTGGCGATCAGACAATGATTTTTTCGACGCGGCCTTTGACTTTTTGGACTTTGAGACCCTTTAGGAAGAGACGAGCTTTTTTGGATGTGTAACCCATGAGGTTCACGGTCAGATCAATTTCAAACGTCGCAGCGCAATGATTAGAAACTATAGCGAAGCCGTTTGACTTTGCAGTGAGCTCGAGGCTTGAGCGGCTGCTTAAAGCACAGAAATTATCCCATCAGCCTTAAAACTAATATGATGGTACTATATGGTCACCTGCATGTAGCTTACGAGCAAGGAAAATGCGGTCACAACGTTTCGAAAAGATGTTTAAAGCTCGAAGTTCTATGGATAATAATATCGCCCAATATAAACAAAGACTAAAATGAAGGGTGCGTCAAAAGCGTCGCGGAAAGGCCGATGGTGTTCGCCGACCCATGCCACTTTAGTACCTTGAAAGGTCCGATAAACGATGTTTCATATTGTGAAAATCTACCGAAGGTTCCTGTTCTGATTGGTGGATTCTTTTAATCTTATTTCTGGATTAAATGAAGAGATTTAAATTTCCCCTTCCAAATTTCTCCGATATTTTTTGTTTGTCTTGGCCGAATAAAGTTGCGTCCCATGATTGCATTTAGCTGACAATTCGCGAAGTCAAATAATGACACCGTAAAGAAATCAGAGATTTGAGAGAATTTGTTTTCTAGCCCTCCCTTTTTACAATAGCATTAATGAAAGAGATACATTGTATTTCTAGAGGCACCTAAAAGTAGGAGAGTTTATGCCCGTAGATGTACACGCCGCAATTTTTGGTGTAAAAAGCTGTAGAAAGCTTATCGGCACATGAAATTGGCTCCTCAGCACATATACTGTACGGTCGATCCATTTTGTCCGACCATCTTTCTATTGAGGGTCTACTCCCGACGTCAGCAAGAAAATTCATGATAGCTGAAGCAGCATTCGCCAAAGCTAGTGGTAAACAGCGGGTATTTATTCTTGTCTATCGTATCCAAAAGGCTATAATATCTGTTAGCCGTATCTATAAACCGGCTTGCTGTTTGAAGCGGCCTTAGGCCAGTCGTGCAAAAGCCGGTCGAGCATCTTTAAAATGATAAAGCACGACACTTCAATAAGAAGCCCGCAAAATTGAGGAAATGCCTTCGCTTCACTGCGGTTTACATAAAAGTGCGACTCAACTTGGCGGTCAGAGAGGGTGGAACAAGACCACCGCTACATGTTTAAGCTGTGACGTGGTAGGTCCTGCTTAAACTTTTGAGCCAAATTATTTTGCTCTCGATTTTTTAGTAATGGGCGGATTTGCTTAAGGCTCGGTTTCGATGAAACTTTTTAAAGTAGACATGCCTCGAAGGATGAATCGGTCGAAGTGCGTTGCGAGAAGAAAATCACGTACACAACTGGGCAACGTTCGTGCTGTTGGCGATGTAAATATCTCTATTCAAAAATTATAGTACGAGGCTTTAAAATTTCGATGCCCATCGAGTGACCCAGTATATATTGAGAAAAGCTCGTCATGAACAGCACTCGCTGTATACCATGCAAGGTATGGTTGGCTGTAGTATAAGGTATCGGAAACGCAGCCTTGATGATTCCATCCTATAAATGCCCCTTGGTTGACGCTCCTTTCTTTTCCCTCTTCTTCTTGATTTGGCGCTGGTTACATCATCAGTGAGGGCCTCCCACGTCAGTCCTTACTTCTCTATATTCGACAAGAACTTCATGCTGTGATCTTTCGCATGGCCGATGAGTCTGATAACAGTCCCAGAAGCGTTTTGGACTTACACCTGGCTGGAAGACAGCATTGTCGTTAGCTTGATATTCCTTTGCCGAAGGTGAGCGATATGCAGCTGTGGTCGAGCTGGAAGTTATCACGAAGCTTTCGCCCATTGGGAGTAAGCCAGTGTCGACTCACCACCCACGATACAGGCGCAGCCTTTGTCGTAGAAGCAGCCTTGAGATCGGATATCATATTTAGTGTTGAGGCATTTTGGGCGCCTTACTAATCTCTTGGCTCCATCGTCCTAAGATGACAGCCAAACATTCTGCCTACTTAGTTACTGTTGTGAATTGACAGACTTTTCGTATCAAAGTCAAAAAGTGATGAATAACACTTATCTCGCTTCTTTTCGATATTACTAAGGTCGGCATATAACCGAGTTTATTTAAGTTTAATAAAGCCATGAAGGAATGGTGGCTCACAGGACCATTTCGCTATCCGGTATTTCGAATATATATATATATTAAAAGGCTCTATCATAATTGCGGTAAGAGAGCTTTTCCGCTTGCATGATCTCCCCTACATTGATATTTGGGGAGTTCATTAATTAAATAGACCGTGGTTCAAGGAAGAGAACAATGTCGTTATATGCAATACCATAAGCCAGACATGTTGATCACGTGCCAAATGCCTCTTTTGCAGTAAGGCAAGACATACCACGACTGTGATCGAGGCACCACCGCGATATATTGCTAGAATATGAAGCAACCGCGTTATACGTCATTGGCTCTGGCATGAAGGCATACGACGCTGTGGCGTCACTATTCAACTTTGAATAGTGACGCCACAGCGTGACTGTTTAAAGTTTGTATTTTAACCGACCCTGTACCTCAAATGGTTGGTCGTTCGTCCCAAGACCGACAAGCACTTCGCTATATATCCATAGGATCCAAATTGAGGCGGACGAGCAATCGCTATCGGAAGTACCCAAATTGGGTGCGGTGGGCTGGCCGCATCACTGACCGAGACAACTCCATAGTGGAATAAGGAGTACAAATTTTCAAAATCGGACAGCAGTGAATCAAGCCTTTCGCTCGAGTAGTTAATTGCTCGACACGCAACAAGGGAGGTACCTGCATCAATACCTATAGATCCGAAATGAGGCAGCCGGAGATTGGTCAATAAGGTGGGTGAGCAAATACACCCAAAAGTGTGACTGACCTAGCGATCCGGACCTAATTGGTTCAGTGGACTGAACTCACCCCTGACAAAAAAAATCATAGAGTACTGAGGCGCATAAAGCCGAATCTCATAATGAGTCTGATAGCTACCAGCATCCCGCGCCAACCCTTGATTATGGGTTCTATATAGCTTTCGTCTCAATGTTGGTAATTTACCAACTCTCGAGGTCGAGTGGCTTGTCACTTTACCGGGGACCAGGTGCGATTTGGCTCGACACCATAGGATTTATATAAAGAATGGTCACCTGAGTGAACGATCAATGACACCCCGAAACTGTGACTGCCCTGTCAACCACTATTTAAATGAATGTGTGGTAGTTGCGTAAATTAGTCAGCCGACTAATTAAAGAAGTCTCATGGTGTGATAGAAGGGTACCAATCCTAGTCCAAAATGGATCGGGTAGTTACCAGCATCCTGCTTTAGAAATAACTTAGTCCTAACGGTAGCTTGAATGTCAAAGATGAACGATGCAAGAATATGTACAAGCTTTTAAGGTTCTGCTTCTACTTTCTAGCGTAAATTAAAAAGAAGCTTTGCCACAGGGGCTTTCATTTTCGATTAGTCTCCCTATGACATCATTTCAATTCTAACCCAAATTAGCACATGATGAATAACGGATAGTTCATTTCAATGAAAAGGCAGTTTCCAAACATGGACCTAGACTATATGTAAGAAGTGTTGTCGGCAAATACAATAAACTTTTTAGAAAGGTGTGGATCATCATATACGAGAAGCCCAATTTGCCTTTCTCGACGAGCATGTTGGTAAGTTGAAGATAGTTTGTACTTCTATTTTTCCTTAAAGGGATTAATGGCATCATGATTAGCGTTGATAAACTTTCATAGTGATAAGGAAACGTTGACCATTTTGAGAGCTTTGAAATGCTTTAAACATGTGAATTTTATATAATAACGTTTTAACGTTGCTCAAAATTACTTGCTTTGTAGACTTTTTTAGAGGTAGCTGAACGATATCACGACAAAAAATGGTATTCAGCCGTTTGTATCCGTTACCGATCAAGACGAGACAACAAGCTTTTACATAGCAATAGTGTGAACATTATCAAGGAGAAACGACGGGGGCCGAAAAAACACATTGACTTGCCTTTTGAGTCGTGCAATTGTGAGTGGGTAGATCCACGTGTAATTCATAATTTGCATGTACTTTGAGTGCTTAGATGTATTTTATGTAATAATTTATCTTCTTTTTTTTCACGTCGCGTTTGTTTGCTACGGACATTATTACGACAGAAATACACACATTGAGATTTAAGTTCACACGCTAGGACTAAGCTGTCTCTATCGCAGGATGCTGGTAGCTATCTGACTTATTTTTAGAACCGGTCTCCGTATCCTTATTACACAATGGTGACTGTTTTAGTTCTCTAGGCGTCCAGCCCCTTAACTGCTACACATCTACTAGAGTGCGAGTTGTAGGCTAATCATACATCAAAATTGCAATTGCTCGTCCATTTTAGTTTTTTGTCTCTGGCCACCTTAGTTGAACCTGCGGCAAACAAATTGGGTACCGTCCGGCCATGGGTTAAGCGACTAGTCACTCGAGCCGCACGGTCAATCATCCTTCATCTCAGTAAGATTTTGTGCAAACCCGTCCTTTTACCGCTAATGCATCGGTCTAACGTATCTTTGTGCGTACTTTATAGCGTCACAGATGATAGATAGCCTGCACCGATAGGCTGTTGATTATGAAGGATAGGTATCGCAAGCAGTATAGTTATCTGCCGAATAGCAATGTATATTCGGTCACTTGTCTGAACATATTATTAAGTATCGTTCCACACTATCAACATCATCTACAGTCCTACCTTTTTAAAGTAATTGGATGATTCGATTGCTCACTTATGTGCTTGCTGAGACAGCCGCCGTGCTCGAGAATATGTGTGTGCGTACAGATACAACTGCATATATAATGTTTTAGCCTTTGGCAGTTAAGTTAGTGACCTTCTTGATGCATCTAAGCCAATAAGTCTGTTCAATCGGCTGTCTTTATTGATTAATCTAGGTGCTATCATTGCAGTAGAACTTCAGTGTTTTCTTTTCTTGCTCCCATTTTTCATTTCCACTTGCGTAGGTAGAAGTGCAGATTAGATTGACTTTGAATATAAAGTCACTTGGGCAACGAAACGAAAGAAATCATTACATAGTCAAGCTACAGTCGAACAAAGAACAAACCTGAGAGGCGGTGCGATAAGCCAACTATTGCTGGAGAGAGAAAGATGATATTCAAACTAAAGTCTTAAACTATACGAATCATAGCAGGGCTTTGAATGCTTATTCGTCACTAATGGTTCCCTTCGCTGCTTCGGATAAAAATCTAAGTTTGGCAACAACTTTTCGAAGCCTATTATAAAACAATGTTGCACGAAAGAATTGAATGAGGTACCTCGTCATAGTTGTGGGTGTTGCCGTTTCATCCAATCAAATTAGCAAGCGATTGCACTTGGGCTTAAAGCTGATGGAGAGCAATCAACGATTGCGTACACAGAGTTTCTTTGAAGAGCCACTATATTTTTCTGGAAAAATTAAACTCGCAGTCGACCACTACGTAGTGATTGTCTACCAAGTGGCTACGCAGATTGGCAATTAGCCCACTACCTACTTCTGTACGTACAATTACCCTATTCGATTAGCGATGGAGTAGGTCTTGTGGCCCGATCAACTAGCGATGACAAAACCGACAACTGAAAAGAAGAGGCCACAGCCACGTTGTATTTATCACCTATCCGGCAAGGCAAAATAACGCTCGAGGAACTACAATTCTTCTTTCGGGAGAAGCGCACGAAGCATATTCTTTTTCCTAAATATCCGCAAGCATAGATAGTGGATCCGCGAGCACCCTCAACAAGCACTAGTCTGAGCCAAGACTGCAAATGAAGACAACGTCCTTAAAACGACTTGAACGACCAAGATTAATCAAATCAAGGATAAGTGCTTTCAAAGCCATCGAAAACCCTTATTGCTCAACTTGCGCCATGTTGTTGGACGAATCAGTGGCCAGCAAATAAACGCAAAGAACAACGATACGCATTTAAGTAAACAGTGCTGCCGCACCGATAGACGATGGTCGAGCAGGGACTCCTAATCCTCGAATTATCGGGTGAGCTTCCGCTTTTACAAAACAACAATTAAGAAGAGGCTAGAAATCGAAAATAGCTGAATGGTGAGATGGCCGAGTAGAGGCTCTTGACTGGGCACATGTCACTCGAGCAGAGTCTCCTACCCAAGATGCGGTGGTCATCCAGAGGCTTTTATACAACATAAAATTCGAGCAGAGGCTAGCGCTTTACGATCGCGCGGAGATTTTGGCACACTCACAGTGACGTTCCGTGGTAATTGCTAGTTTTGCGGCATCAGATCACCAGGCCAGGCTCGAAATCAGACTCAGGACAAAAGAGAAAAACAAAGACGAAGTGACACAATCACCACACTACAACAAGACACAATTGCTTGTACATAAAGAACAAATTGTATGAGCCATGTGATTGAGCACGTAAAAAGAGTCGCAGATACATCCGCAATCTTGGAGCCGCGTATCAAAAGCAATTAGGTGTCAATGGCACAGGCAACACACGAGCGCGTGTTGCCATTTATCTCGGGCAAGCCATAGACAAAGTCGAGTCGTATGGACATCCATAGGTCCACCGCTATAGGCAGGCTTTGTAGATATGAGCCGCAAGTTTGAAACTCTGGCTGATCTTAGAGGTCCTCACGTACTCGTTCACTCGTTAATTTATCCTGGACTGTCTCTGCCTTCGCTGTAGAATCGCATTGAGGACTTCAAATTCCATAGTATTGTTTACGTCTGACAATTTTTTTGTACGTCTGACCAACTCTTTTATTGATAGAGCTGCCTATGAAAGCCATCTTTTAATGTAGCCTACGCGGCAGCGCGTCGTCAAACACACTAAATTTGTCAGGCTTGTAATAAACACGAAAGCTTCGCAAGAAACCTGTTGCGATTCGTTGGGACTTGTTTACCTCCGTTTTAAGAAAATCATGGTCTGTATAGACCACATAGGGCTTTCCACCCCTAAGGTGCATTTGGGAACAGGTGTGCACTTCATGGCAAGTAAACTTTTAGAAGCTTGGGCTGAAACGGATTGACTCATTCACGTCTATTCACCATCGACTCGAATAATGGCTCAGTCGGAAGCCTCGTAAACGACGCTATACGAATAAGGTCCATAGTGGAACCTACCGAGTGCTTCTCTTGATAACCCTACATTCTATCGCTGACTTTCATAAGTATCTAATTGGTTGTACAAAGGCGTTGCACTCCGTGCAAGACAGTCCTTCATCTCTATACCCGCTGGTTGTCGCCAACATTGTACCGCACACTAAATAAGGAACAGCTGACGCAACTTAAGCCAACGGATACGATGCTACGCGCTTTGCAGCCATCGCTGCTGTCGCGACCGCCCCAGATCTTGCACTGTATACCAGGCTTATCTCGCCAAGGACCACTACCAGCACTGCCGCGATCTAGTTGGACCCGCGAAAGGATTTCGCTGACCAAGCCGCTTACGTTTCGGTGGCTGACAACGGCACTTCCCAATTCAAAGGCTGCAGCAATAGCCAAACGAAACGATAAAATAGATGGAGATGACGAAACGTTCTTGACCAAGCTCGTGGAAGCTTCGTACCCGATACCCAAGCCGCGAACAGACATTAATAAAGCCTATTTTCCAGGAAAAGTGTATCGCTCCACGTCGCGCGACGTGGTGTTCCGGGCCATGGCAGGCAACACAGCTATCACGACACTTAAAGTATTGGCGTGGCTTAAGACAGGATCCAGTGCAATGCTTTCGGAAGCAATTCACTCACTCGTGGACACTGGCAACCAGGCCGTGCTTATCTTAGGTTTAAAACAGGCATCAGGAGTGCCAGACAAGAAGCATCAGTACGGATATGGACGTGCTGCGTATTTTTGGTCACTTATATCGGCGCTAGGGATATTTTGGTTAGGCTCTGGAGCGACTATATTCCACGGAATTCAGTCGATTTTAGAGCCTCCTGAAGAGCTGCATCTTTCGTGGGAGATTTGGTGCGTCCTCGCAGCATCTTTCGGTATCGATGGTTGGGTGCTTAAGCGTTCAGTACAGGATTTACTTACCTTAAAACCCAAGAACGTATCATTTTATCATCACGTGAAGAGCATTAAAGACCCTTTTATGATGGCTGTGTTGTACGAAGACTTGGCGGCCTGTACAGGTGTTCTGATTGCAGGGTGCGGTATTGGTGCTAGCCACATCACGGGGAACCCCCTTTGGGATAGCATTGCAAGTATCTCTATTGGGGTCCTTCTCGGCGGAGTTGCTGTGTCACTTATTCGGTTAAATCAAAAGTTTTTACTGGGTCAGTCAGTGGCGCCTGAAATTGAGAGTGGTATTCGGGAGTTGCTGCTGGCTCGTCCGTCCATTGATAACGTGTATGCTGTTCAGTCGCAGTGGGTTGGTCCGTCGACATTTAGCTATAAGGTATAATGCTATAGTTCTCTGAGCCTTGCTGTCGATGCTGAAAATGTTATTATTCGGCTTACTAGGCCGAAGTCGACTTTGACGGCACTTATCTGGCGGCAAAACTTCTGCGAATGTGCGGGCAATGTTTAGAGTAAACTATCACTTCATCACACTGATAATACAATGCCGTATGTGTGGAAAGGTACAAGCCAGTGTTTTTAGAAACAAAGGACTTGGAAAAGGATTTGCCGCTCATTCTAGCCTGGTATGCCGAAGATGTAACTCGTCTAGTCGAGAAGGAAGTTCAAGAGGTTGAAGAGGTAATTCGCAACATTTACCCTGAGGCAGCCTTTATTGAGCTGGAGCCTGATAGTAAGGAATCAGAGATGCGTGCCGTATTAAATATGCAAACGAAATCCTCCCGCACGAGCGAGCGTGAAGCTATGGGGCGGGCTTTGGCTCTTCTCGCGAGGACATTAGAACGGAAGACTCCGGATGGTGATCGTTCAAAGAGCATTTAAATTCTTATCAGGCGTGGTGCTGCAGTAAAATATTATATCAAACAACAGTCACTTTCGCGATAGCCGTTGAGAGTGCCAACACCAAATGCCATTCACTGTCTCACAAATAAGCGTGTTGTAAAATATTTCAACTTTGGTTCTCCATAGGCTCAATATTATACTTTATCGGATGACATACAAGCTCCTTGGCTACTCATGTAGGCACTGACATGTACGCCTCGTAGCATTCGGGCATAGTCAAAGCCACATTCGCAAGTATTGTTCATACTAAAATTGTTCGACTACCTCTTAGTGACTGCAACTGTCGTGTCACATGGTATAAGTCCCATTGGTCACACCTCATAATCTTTACAGAATGACTTAACCCAGTCAATGGTGGTAAATCTACTACCAAAACTGAATGAGGAAGTCGGGTAGCGGTAAGTGCTTCCAAAGGCATGCTATGGGAGCTATTAGGAGTGTCGCAAGGCTATCAAACGCCCTAGCGACGTGTAATCCGATCATACAGGCGTAAGGGCTTTCACTTTTAAAATAATAGTGTCTTTTGACGCTCTGAAGAAGATCTCGTCTGGGGATCCATTTAGGCCAACAAAGGCCATTTTTGAGGTTATAAAGCCCGAAAGGCTTTTCGCTAACATCGACAAATGTGTCTTTGCGGCAGTAATGAGTTTTTTTCTGGGTACTAGACAATTGTTGCCAAATTAACACCTAGATGTTCGAAGTCAATATCTGACCACGTAAGACTCAATGAAATTGGCGACATTAAAAATGTAACAGAACCTCAAAGAGGTTGCAAAATTGAAAATCTCACGATCAACGAAAGGATAAAGCGGTAATAAATTGCACTATTTCCCTCTCACTTTGGCGCGTATTGCCAGCGTTGCCATTTCTACCAAGAAAGAGTTTTCGCAGATAGGATTTGCCCTCAAGTCTGAAACATGGCAAGAACAGGATTACCCACAAGCAGTACTATCGATTCCTCACAGCAGCAAAAGTCAGCTTCTTTCAGACAAAATAATGAATACCCGCATGCATGGACACATTTTTTTGCCACAACGTTATTTTATGCCTTCTGCATCGCAATAATGAATAACAAAATGTAATGTTTAGAGAGGCATTGTTGGTAAAAAGGAAACGGGTTGTACAGAGCTGGCGTACAACACAACAGCCTGAGAAATGCACTTCTGACCTCAGCGTGTTGACCTCGCGTTAGCCACACTTGAATTTAATTACACGGACGGCAATCTAATATCCGACAGTCTTCCTTTGACTGCCTTGGTAATAACAATCATGCGACTCCCGGTGGTAGATCTGTCGACGCAGTCGAATTTCTTTTTAGCCGGCTATTTTCAGACGTTTAGGACAAAACTTTTCAAGGCTAAACTTACAGGCGAATATAACAACTCATTTAACCAAACAGTCTTGCTTGACACGGCCAGGTAACAAGCATGTCAATTAACGCGAAAAAGCTGCAAGATGAGAATGTTGAGGTACTTTGACACGCCTTGGTTTTTGTAGTTTACGTTTTTAATTTCGTACTGATTGTGTGTACTCCTAGCGCCTTGTGAAATGCCGATTGCGTTCAGAGATTGAGGCTCGCAAAGCCGTGGAAAGTACGATGAAGCGTGCAGTACTAGAGGCTCGGGAATTGAAAAAAGAGCTTGTAATGTTGCGACATGAGAAAGAGGAACTGAAATTAGTCGCTCGGAAGAGCGTGTATTTGGATGCAAGCGGTGGCAAAGAGGGTACCAGAGGAGGCGGTGCTGGATCAAATACAGAAAGTGATATTGGCGAGCAAGGCCGTTACAAGGCTGTAGTGCTAAAGCTTAAGCAACAAATTCAGGATCTTGTGGCAAGAAATGCCGACCTGGAGACCGACAATAACGAGATGCAGCAACAAATTGTAGATCTTCAATCCTCAGAAACAAAAGAACTGGAGGAGGCGAATCGCGGGATGAAAAATCTAAGTGATGAGCTGAAAAAATCAAAGATTGCTATCGATGAAACTAAGCGCAAGTGTCAGAAAATGCTGAAAGAAAAGAAAGAGGAGGCTCAGCGAGCACTTCAGGAGAACGAGCAACTGGCTCGCTGCGCGAAGACTTTGCAAAGTCAGTTAGCGTTGTTGCCACAATTGAAAAAACAGCTTGAGCACGCAAACGAGAAACGGGCTGGTGTTGCTGAGGCTTGGGAAAAGAAGTTGGAGCAACGCGATCAGGCATTTTTGCGCGAGGAAGAAGCGAGCAAGCAGAAATTGAGTCAGAACGCCGCAAAGATCGTTGAGCTCTTAGACGAGAAGGATCAATTACAGACGAGACTTGAAGAGCTCGAGCAGAAGCTTGTTGATGTCAACACGTCTTACCAAACCAAACTATCTCACAAGAAACATTGTTTGGAAGAATTGGAAACCGAGATACAGCAGCTGAAGCACAAGTTGTCTGCGGCTGAGTCTGCTACTTGTGAAGCAGAGAAAGCTGAAATCATTGCGCGAGAGGCGCAAGAGCAGGAATCGCGTCTTCGGCAGCTTGCAGAAGATGCAGCTGATGCGGTCGAAGCTCGAGCCGAGAGGGCGGAACGCGACCTTGCACAAGCCCAAGTGCAGTTGAAGCATTTAGAGGAAGCCCTGAAAGCTCGCGGGGTCACAATGGATTTTTTGCTGAAGCAGCAGACATCGGGATCTATTCCTAGTCAACTTTCAACGTCCAGAGGCACGGTGAAGATTTCTTCTAGCAAAAATGTTGTTTCTGCTGCCGAACTCCCAATTCGTTGCAAAAACATGACAAAATCTCGCGCACCGGTTGCGAATAGAAGACATCAAAAGTCGCGATTGAGCAATAACAACAGCGACGAAATGTGAGCATAATCCTAATTTTCATTTTAAGAAATAAAACTTAAAAATGCAATCCATTTACATGGCTGCATAATCAGTCTCGAGAGGACGACCACCGGGTGCGCTTAAATCAGCAAAAATATCCTCCTCACGCTGGCGAGCGATCAATCTCTGCTTAAATAGTACTGCGCCGACAACGATAACCACGAATAATATACACGCAATGACAATCCCAGCGATAGCTTCACCGCTTAAGGAATCAGAAACCGTGTTTGAAGTGGTACCCTTAGAAGTTGAGACCCGAGAAACGTTGACATTCGCTCCGGAAGTAGTCGTTTTTGTGTTTGCTGTATCCTCCGTGGAGTTCAATGGCGTCGTCATTGGTGCTTTGGTAGGTTTATTACTTACGGAAGCACTTGTGGGTGCCTTGGAAGTGGATGGCTTTGTAGTTGAGGATGATGTGATTTTGTTTTCCGTCGGATACGTACCACCCTCAGGGAATGATGGCGCTGGTGTAGGAGCTAGTTCATTGTAGTAGTTTTTCGTCGGAGCCGGGGTAACCTCATATGGCTGAAGTGGAGACGGTGTGGGATCATTTATCTCATAGCTAGGGTTGGACGGCGCTGGGGTAGGAATGTCAGTTTGCGTCGGGGTTGGCAAAGTAGTGCGGTTTATGTTTGTGTCTCCTTTGTCAAACACACATCCTCGTGCGCCAGTTTTCAGTTTCGAGCAGGTGGCATTGACTGGTGCCACACATTTTCCAGTGCTGATATAGCTTCGTGATGTGTCGTCGCTGCAATCTTTCACAGCGACGTCTCCTTTGATGGGGCACAAGGAACCGGCAGGATTGCTATCTGAGCCACTGCAGATAGGGCCTTGAATGCAGTACGTTGCGTCACCTTCGACAAAGACATCGGTGCAGGTCTTGTCTGTTGGCACTGGCGTCGAAGTTGGTTTTGGAGACCCCGTGGGGTTGGTCGTCGTTTTGTTTACTTCACTAAATGTGCATCCCCATGCGCCAGTTTTCAGTTTTGAGCAGGTAGCATTGACTGGTGCCACACATTTTCCAACGCTTATATAGCTTGGTAATGTGTCGTTGCCACAACTTTTAACGGCGACGTCTCCCTTGATGGGGCACAAGGAACCAGCAGGATTGCTATCTGAGCCACTGCAGATGCGGCCTTGAATGCAGTACGTTGCGTCACCTACGACAGAGACATCGGTGCAGGTCTTGTCTGTTGGCACTGGCGTCGGAGCTGGCGTTGGTGGGTTTGTACTTTCTGGGACACAGTCATTACTCTCCGCGTAGTTTCCAATCTTTTTCGTACAGTGTTCATGCTGAGGCATTGTGGAGTTGTGATTGTCGTCTTGTTGAGAGTAGAGCGGAGCAATTGTTGGCGGTTGTGTGGGTACATCACAAGGATAACAATCATCTTGGCTCCATCGTACAGTCTCATCTACAATTGTGTTCGCCTCATCCTTCTTAGCTGAGCCTTCAACCATTTGATCAGTAACCTTCTCACGATCTTCATTGACTTGTTCACGCTTAGACTTTGCGATTAGGCTTTTAGCAGGTGATGTGGGGTCCTCATTCAACACTTTATTCGGCAGATAGTTGGACCTTTCAATGGGCATGATATTGTCTTCTATGGAATCTTCACGGGACGAAAGCTTGCCTTCCTTCCAAAAATATGTTCGCTCCAAACCCACATTTATAAAACGCTTCTTGTTGGAAGGTTCTTGATGCTCCCCTTCAGGTATAGACTCTTTCATCAATGGTGTAGAGCTCCAGCTTTCAAGCCATACGCCCACCGCTGATCCATCTTCAAGTTTGTCTTCCCTTGATGCAGGATGAGCAACTCCTATTTTTTTTTCTGGCGTCACCAAAATTGCTTTTTTGCTATCGGGACTTGATAAATTTACCGATGGCAAATTTAGAAACGGCTTGACCTCCACAGGAATAACATCCGCCGCCGCATTTTCACGTCCGATCGATGCGCGGTGCGATGAGATGTCAGCATCTCTAGCATCATTGAACAACGTTTGATCTAGTAAAGTCGAAACGTGCTGCTGCGTCTCGTTCCTTTTAACAATGGTCAACTCTGTCGAGTTGCGACTATTCATAGCTGTGTGGCGATTAGTCACGCTGTGAGGTTGTGACGACGTTGAAGTAGCAGCCTCCGAAGGCACTGTAACTGCCGACGTGTCTCCTTCAATCGTCGCGCTGACCGGCGCACTTAAGCCCTTGAAGTTGTCCTCAGCATTCAAAGAATTTGCCGTATCTGATGTTGAAGCTCTAAAAAGCTCCTGAGCCGGTTTATTGATCGACCCCTCGAGCGTCTTGCGGTCTCCATTTAGCGCTGAATTGTGGTGTTCAGTCGCGAATGTCCTTTTCGATGGATCGGCGATGTAGCTTGCAGCCGCTATAAATCTATAGACCAGCAGCAGTGCTGTTGTGGCTAACCACCGTTTCATGTCAAAACTTTACTTTGAGCTCAAATGAAAATGTCAACTGGATCGCGATCTTCCTTCGAAGGGTCGCATTTATGAAAAGCAAAAAAAGCTTCTGTAACGCTTAAATCATTGGAAGGCACGAAGTACTAGATAAGTATCTAATTATTCTATTTATACATTCTAAAAATATTTCGTTCTGCCGTACTAAAATTACGGTGCTTATTACTATAGTGAGCCCAATAATTTGAACACTAAATGCGTGCGTGCATCGTAAGAATTGCTTAAGTATATATGTTTGCGTTATGTTCTTTTCATTTACTCTACCCACGGCTGATCGCAAATTTGCCAAGAATGTTCGCCTTATGTCAGAGGCCACCTTCGACCGTATTTTGTTATCTATGGGGAAATGTTGGTTTGTTGGTAAAAAGCGAAGTGAATATATTTAGGTCCTTAGTTCGCTACCCTGTGCTACATATAGGCCTATCCGTCTAGATCATTCTAGAAGCTTCAACAAGCAACCATATTTATCTAGACCAATTAACGACTACCATTATGTCCGTAAGCAATATCCGTAACCATAATTGGAACTGTAAACATTACCGTAATAGTTGTGACGTCATCCACGCACATTCAGCGGTGTATTCCAACAGGAAAGAAGCGAAGATGGCAATAGGTTACCTACTGGAAAGCCTCTTACAAAACTAAGGCTTTTGTTTGTTTTGATGATCGCCATCTATTCATGAGCTAACAAGTACACCGCGAAATAACTTTATCAGTCATTCGCGCAAAATTTCTTCAAACGTTCTCATTCATCATCTGCCAGCAGCTAAAAGCTGTGGAAATGTTGCAACACTTGAACTATGTACTACACTGACTTTTGTGCGAATCTAGACCGATGTCAGCTTGTTGATGTATCAGGGAAGCAATCTTACTCACTGTACGAACAAGTGACAAAATGTGAAAAGCAAAATCGTTAGGCGCTAGTTATTTACCAGCAAAATTTGGCGAATTGAGTGCGTAATATCTTCTCTAGTAAGTGGGTCCACACAGGACCTTGCCAAATGAGGTGTGCAGAAACGCATAAGATTTGTTGGTGAACCATTGTTCTTCTATCCTCCGTCAACGTGAGCCATAAATTGGAGCTTGAAAATTTGTTTATCCTATCTATCATTCTGTACCCTAAGTGCAGAGACTATATCTATTCCGGTATCTTATATTTCCTACTGGTCCGAGTACTATTAGGTGCACCAGGAATGACGACTCAATAAAGACTTATAGGGACAAAAGTCAAATTTACAAAGGCTGCGCCTATAACACTAGCGCAGTTTGTGCTGAAGGTGTCGATATTCAAAAAATTTGCCCGCTGGAATGCCGGTCAGGTAACAAAGACTGAGCCCCAACACTCCGAGCATCACGCGACTACCGCTCTATCTCACCCAGACACCTCCTTTTTCGGGCAAGACCTTGGCGAACACTCATCTGGATTTTTAACAGCTACGGCTGCAAAAAAGCGTCGAAGAAAGAGCCAGATGCGTCTTTGCCATACTTTTTCTAGTGGCAACGCTACCAAAACAACGTCATCGCCCGAACAAACACCCCTTAAGATGTTAGACCTGACATTAGCCTCACCGGCCATGCGAACGTCATCAGTCAAAAGCTTGTGGTTTTCAGAGGCAAATATCTTACGCTAGGATTATCTTGTTGATGAGGTCTCCAAACTTGAAGCCTGAGGGAAAGAGAGCAAAGGCAAAGAAGACAAGTCTCGGAGCATTCTAAAGCGAACCCAGTGGCTGATGTCGCCCAAGCAGTGACCGAGCGGTCATGTGACTCGTTTTTCGACGGAAGCCGCAGCCCCATGAGAGAGCTTCTTGTTCTTTTGACGGCGGATCCAACAAGGTAGTGAAAGATCTTTTGAATAGGTACCTGATACCACGATTACTTGCTTTGCGCGCCGCGAAAGGCCCTTTGTGTACTCTTAGCATATCGTCAAGCCACGTTCGAATATGCTCGGGTTTTTTTAAAGCTTGAAGTCAAGGGTGGACTGCTTTCGGTATGGGTACTCTTCAGCAAGACCACCACAATAATTGAGCTGAAAGTCCTTTATTAGATGTAGGTAAACCTCTTAGCCAAAAAGATTGCCTTCGCCCGGAGGTTTTCTCATGGCAAGATCAGCAACATTTATATGTAGAGCGCGTAGTGAAGTAGATGCGCAACTATGGGCAACAGGAGCTTCATGCAAAGCGATGCGGCATTCTCATTTCACAGATCTCGCGACTCAACCGACTGTACTCGTGTAAGTTGCTCTTGGAGCTGGACCGCCTGTCGAGGCGCGGCTTCTTTGAGCTACATTGGACTCTTGCAGCCCTTGGAAAACGATAAATTGACCTAACATTGTGGCTCAAATGATTCACGGGTCAATCACCCGACGCGCTTCTTGGTGCGAGATGTTCGAATTGCGCCGGTACAGCATTTTTTTGGCATTGAGTATCCAGGCTTGGTCGGCCATTTTAAGCCTACAGCGGTATCGATAGGCACCTTAACCTTAAGACGACTGCGACGAAACTACCAGAGGTGTTGGGAGTACCTTCAAACTGGCATAAGACCCAAGATCTTGAAGATCAACTTCTTATTTACACGACCAAGCAGCGTCTGCGTGGTCTTGGAAAAATCAATGGTGTAGCCGACATAGACATGCTAAAGAAAAAAGAAACTACCAATCATACGATTTCTGGTGGTAGACTTTTCGTACCCAACAAAAGAAAACATCATTCAAACCTATCTTGTTTGCCTATGAATGATTTTTGTTCATCGTGGGCAAACTCAATCGCGTTCAGCCAACTTTATGCGATGTCAGATAACTGATTAAATACAAGAACTGGGCTACCATTGAAGAACTGAGACTAAAACGTTGCTTGATCCTAATTTTCGAGACTTGTGTTTAAAAAAAATCGTAATTTGATTGAGTTTCGTGGCAGTTTTAAAGAAAAGGCATTAATGAGTAGATCGCGATGTTGTGTACAACACTCAAACCTTAATAGCTTGTTGGTTCAGAACATCAAGGCCATCATGCATATCCTGATTGATATGTATTTGGATGCACAGTAAACTCCCTCCAATTGATTTCAAAGGGGGCATTCGTTGACACCAGCACACGAACTTCGTATTTCTTGCCAAAAGCAATGGTTCTACTCGACATAATCGTGCCAGGAAGGTCATGATGTTCAAGTACTGTACCTATAAACTGTGTTTTTGTTTGCTCCTTAACTAAAATGACCGAAGAAACTGCTTAATGGATTATTTTACTCAAGCGGCACATGCTATAGCCGTGTTGTCGCTAACCTCCGGCAAATCAAAGACAAACTAAAAGGTTAAGAACTTCTAATAATCACCGGATTCGGCAGGACATGCAAAAGAGCTGACGCGCAAGGCGAAGTTTTTACTCTCTGGCAAAATTCACGAGTCTCCACATTTTAAGCTACCCATTCGATGATTTGAGCCATTAATTTGGACTCGATTTTTTGTTCTGTGCTTAAATGACGACAGTAAGATGCCTCCAGAGGTATATCGGATCCACTCCCCAGGAGTGCGAACCGTCTGCTCAATCACTGTAAAGAATTAGCAACCCAGTTTTGCCAACTTTGCCTGTAATAGAAAATTGTCCTTAAATCATTAGATTAAGACATTCTTTGGAGTGCATGACAATTCTATTTAACTCTCAATATATCTTATGCTCGCCAACTTATAATCTAATAGTGAAAAAAACGTGTCAACAAGCACATTAGATTTACCGGACCTGTACTAAATGTGTATGACAACCATGTTGCCATCATTTATAGTTGTCGAGGGCGAAATCGACAACGGGCTTAAAATTCCTTAAGTTGCACTCGAATTTAACCAATGAGACGGCCTTCACATTTTTGCGCCTGCTTGACCCCGTAACTACTTGTTAAGCGGTCAAGCACTTCAAACCTGTTCTGCCATAAAAATGTATTCGTTGATGCTGGTAAAATATCTTGAAAAGCCTTTATGGACCTTTTCTACCGACTAATTTTTCTAAGAGCGGCCATGGACGACAACTTTGTCAAAAATGTTCTAGCAAAAGCCCGTGTTGGTTCAAACAACGGATTGAACAAGCGTTTAAGAGTTGATTGAGCGCTTGGTAGCCATTGTGACGTCACTATCTTCTCTTATGCATATTGCTGATCAAATTAAATCCCTGTGAGGGCATATTTGACTCCCTTATTCAAATTTGACAGTAACCATCAACTTAAGCCAAACCACTGTACAGCTTACACCCGGGCATGTTGTCTAACAGCATGCTTTTTTCCGAAATAGATGTTTGTGTAGGTACTGTTGCAATGCTCAGCGGACCATAAGTGGGAATTGGTAACCCCTCTCGTTCATTTTTCGGACACAGAAAATTGCTGACGATTGCGGAGACCTACAATGCTATTCCTTCCCGTTCACAACAAAAAACTTTAAAAATCTTGCACTGCTATCGTGGCAGTGGCCGTTACCCTGACGGTAGGTCTCTGGACATCTAAAACAACTTCTAGAATCCTAGGGGACCTTCCAGGTTCTCTGAGCCCAGGTGCAATGCACGCTTCCTGTAAAGCTGCTTCAAGCCATTTTTGTCCAAAAGAAAGAAAGTATTTTTTTTGAGCGGCATTTTTAGCACAAGGAAATTCACTTATAAGCTTTTTCCAGCCTTCGATTCAGCCAAGAGCTCAGTAGCTTCGAGCTCTTTAAAATACAGTAGTCTCTCTTTCTGTTTATATCGCACAGCGACCAGTAAAACGGTCAGCTTTTCATGATGATACATTAACATCTTGTCAAAAAAGACGTTTACAAGTTCGTGGAAAAATGTCGTACTTCACGTCCTCAACTTCGCAAATTATACCCAGAAAATGAGTAATGACACGCTCTTTATGGACAGGCTTGTTTTGGCACTCTATGATCGTGGCAGAAACGTTTTGCTGTCGACTGTATTTGTGACCCTAATGATCGATCGCAGCGATAAATAGGGTATTCAGATCGCCCTTAGATAGGAGCTTAGCCAGTGATACGCTCGTGTGTACGTAGTCCAAATGGACTTAAGCTTTGACAAGCAAAGTAACATCCTCTACTGTAGCTGGGGTAAACAAGGACACGAGGTCCGTGTTTCTTCCGAAAAGAGGACCTTCATCCTACAGCAAGGTTTTAAAGGATTGCTGGCAGAAGATCCTGTGTTCACCAGAAGAGGCAAAGCGCACTTACTGGGGATATAAGCTCTTACGATGGATATGCAATTGATACACAACATTTAAAGCTTACTTCTTGAGAGATTTGACAGCTCACGAAGAGGCAGCAGTAGTGGTAAACTGCCCTCTCTATACACCCGAGTGATTGAGATTATGAGTAATCATTTCGAGTTTTTACAGACGATGGCGCGTCGAAATTAGGTAACAATTGCATTAAGCTAACCATTGCTCTAAGTTATAGCAGCACAAATAATACATTATAGTTTGAGTGAACAATGGCACAGCTCTAAACGTCTCTAATGTCGATATAGATCTGGCTGTGAGATTTGAGGGTTTTGGTAGCGCAGTTATTTTGTTGCTCTTAACATCGATAAGTACAACTCGATCTTGGGTATGCAGTGGGTAGAAAGGATAAACTCTGTTATGGCTGGCGGGAAAGCTTATAGGTCCCAATAATTCAGTCTCGAGCAATAGGGCTTCAGTGACCCGTTCTCTCACCCTGATTAAGCATACAACTTCTTTCAAAGAATATCTTAGCAAGTTTAAGCTTAAAATAAAATGGGACGTGATAGACGTGCTAACGTCTCCCCGAAGGTAGCGGTGACTTCTTTTTTTACATTTTTGGCAGATAATTAAGCTTAGCTGATAGCACCGGCTACTGAAGACAAAAGGCAGTGCTTTTAATGAGTGTAACATTGTTGTAGTGGTAGATCATATTGTGCCACCAACTGCGAGTGACAAAATTCCACAGGGTATATCCAACAGGTCTGCAAGCGGGTAGCATTAATCCACAAGACAAAAGGATACATGATTTCATTAGTACCATTGATAAAGAGCATAGTACCATCACCCGTAGGTGGCAAAAGGTCATAAGCGGTAATTTAAGTCCGTAAGACACACTGGGTAGCACATGCACAAAAGTGGATAAGGTAGTTCGCGAATAATCATTTAATGTTGATAAAACAACTCCTTTAAACAAGAAAATCGGAATTGACTTCTGGATGTCACAAGCGACCCAAACAGACCTTATCAAGGAAAAGTGACAGTTCAATTGGTCGCTTAGTCAGACTAGGTGCGTTACCATGGGAGAAGAAGATAAAATTACTGAACTATTGCTGCACTTGAGCAGGAAACATCCTAAAGGTGGTGTTATTTTCTAACGAAAACCTATACATATATCCATTGATTTGGACGAAGATGGCTCGGGTCAGTCTTAAAGAAAACGTACGTTACGGCTTGATCCGATGATCCAAAAAAGCACCTTTCTTAAAAATATACATAAGAGACCTACCACCGAAACTAGTAGAGCTAGGTACTAGGTACCGTTCCACTGATTACGAGAGCAGTGTGAGCTCATTGATGTCAACTTCGACGAAGAGGCAAGAAATGGCATGGTAATATCTCGCGCTACTTACCGACACTCTATGCTTGAAAATCTATGGAAAGTGTTGACTTGATTATGCTTCCAATCTGCTGAACAGTGCAACAGTACGCAAACCTGTGTTCCAAGAGAAGACGTACATCATGTCCGGGTGTACGTTTGTATATTGCATTTGATTTGGTAGATGGAAATTATCGAATAAAAATAAAGAGTCATGTTTATGCCTTACGGCAGCTAATACGCCTATGATAATTCTTGACGGGAGCCGGTATCGACAAACCCCCTCTAGGTATCGCCACACACACCCCAATTATAAGCCGCAAATTCTCTTGAATAAGCGCCACACCCATCGTAAAATTGAAGTCGCATACCTTACATCACACCCATACCCTGCTGAATTTAAATAGAGTACATAATTTATATTCTAAGAGAATGACACAAGACTGTATAAACAAGACAAGGAGCCACCTCATTGGGTCCCACTGCGAGAAACTATTTGCTGCTTTTGCTCCAGTCGTGTCTTGCCTCTGAAAACGCCGCCAAATCTTCGGTGGCATCGTGGTTGTGATTTGCGTCGATCACGTTTACAGTCGAACTCTGTGCGTGGTCTTCGTTCAGAGTTTGCGTAATAAGAACTGACCACGGACACTTGTGGAGACGTGTAGAAGTTTTTCGAGTACAAGAGCCTTTTCTTCTATATTCGCCACCATGAACACATTCAAGTCACACCTTGCGGGTGTTTCCGCGCTTGTCAGTCTGAGTCCTTTCCTTTTATGTCGAACATCCTTCCCTTAGTGAGAACTTTTGCATCGACAAGAGTTTCGTAAATCTGCGCGGGGGTTGAGACCAATGGCATGTTGACGTATGTGTAGAGAAGATTTAGGTGTGATGTATGGTATGCGAATTCAATTTTGCGACGGGTGTGGTTTTACGATGGGTGTGGCAATTATTCAAGATAGTTTGTGGCTTATATTTGGAGTGTGTGCGTGGCGATACCTAGGGGGGGTCGATACCGGGTCCCTTTTCGACGATCACGTATGTAATGAATAAGGTTAAATGGAAATACAAATTGGCTAAAACTTATACAAAATTTATTTCGGTGGGATGGAAAATCAAAACCCATTTTTTCATCGATAATCGCACCGAAAAATTAATTCGAGATTTTTTCTGATCAAAACATTTTATATTTAAAAAACTAAACTATCACAAGAAGAGTGCAGCAGCTTCTACGTACAGATCTACCACGACGTATTGCTACGACTGATTGCTTTGAGATGAATAAATGCCAAACATTGTGGAGTCGGTATGAGTGCGTACATCTAATCTACGCTCCAGCCACTTGGAAAGCCATTTGTGCGTCGTCTGCCCTTGTGAAGCAATGTACGCATGGAAGGTGCCTAGTATCGCAAGAAAGCAGAGCTGTAGCAGTGGTAAAAGCGACAGAATGCACGACACCCAAACTTTAAAGTTTCTGTTGTCTTTTTACCCCGCTGCAAGCATGCACGAAATAGCGTAGCCGGTGATGATTTGCTGAGCGATTATCAGGTGACTTGAGCAAGACAGCAAACCGACGAACAGGGGATAGTTGCGCGCACCAATACATATGTTAAGGTACATGCAGTGATGGTCGTAGCCTGGAATACACTTGTTGCATTTACCGCAATGCCTTGTGTCGGGAGTAAGTACCATGCGACCGCAGTCGCAACATTTTTTAAATACTGAATGGGATGAATAGAATTCTGCATTTGCCTCAGTTTTGGGAGCAAAGTATGCGGTTGGAGCAATTGGAATTGGCAACGTAACGTGAAAAGCACTAGCTTTTTTGCACAATTGCGTTAAGCGTGTTGCTTGACGTCCAGGTTGCTCTGAAGGGTCGAAGCGTGAAATCTGCGCAATATCAAATGCAGCTGAAGAGTTATGCCATGGTAATGTATTTACCATTTTTATGATTAACGCACAATGGCATATAATAGCACAGTAATGATAAGTTGGATACTGTAGAGCGGCAGGATGAAGTGCTGCAAGAGCTTAGGTAGCTCTTGCAAACTCAAGAAGTAAAATACCATAACCGACAAGAGGGCGATGCCCACCACCTGCATGCAACACATCCAATTATTACGTAAACAAAGGCAGTTTGGTGCGTCGGGCTCAAATGAATGACTAGATACTCAGCGCACTACAATCTGCGAAGGATGGAGAGAAGCTTCACAGCTTGTGGAACGAGGTAATCTAGGTGCGCCCATTTGCTTGTAGTCGTACTTAAAACGTACACGAGACAATATGAAGAGTACGACACTAAAATATTGTTATTATAGTGCTCTCTCGGATGCCTTTCGCGACACAAGGTAGGTTCAGACTTCCATTGAACGTTAGTACGTGCAAAGTAAGAGATTATAAATTTTCATTTGGGGCAGTAAGAGCTCGACCGAATCAAGTAGCTTTGAGAATCGACAAGGAGCTACCGCTGGGAGGAGCTACAGGACATGGGGGATCAAAACGAGAAGATCCAGAGAAGAGGTCAATTGAGATTTTTTTTTGTAAAACAGCAAAAATGGATTGATTTTGAAGAGGAAGAAGATTGTGCAGACGTGCGGGGCTGAACGACGAGAAAAGGAAGGCGACTTTGAAGTTGAAGATGAGCATACAGTTACTAAATTGAAGAAGGCGGACTGAGATACGTCAAGAGGAGGTGCCCGGTGAACGTGCCTTGGTGATAGCGTCGATTCGGTAGACCGATGCGAAGGATTTTCTGGACGGATGGAAAGGCATACGCTTACAAGGTGGCGCTCGGAGAAAGTTGACGCACTAGCCGCTGCCCAAGATGCAGACATTTTTGGCTATAAACCAGGAGCCGACGCCAAACATGCACTTAAGATTCGTCTCGCCGAGCTCGGCAATGACGGGAGCACCGGTGCCTAAGAAGATCTGCGTTTCTATACGGTGTCGTAGGGAGTAGTGATGGCCCAACTGTGGCTTCTGGCATTTTTTATAGTGTTAGGCAGGAAGTGAGTTCTACGAAAATTTAGCCGCTAGAGGGGCGCTAAGTACGGCTCTCAGCTTCAAATTATTAAGGTCAGGCCCAGGCTGACCTATTTCTTGCTCCTCGTCTTTAAATGATTCTCCATTTCTTGGGCAGCTCGCCTACAATGAGGAAGTGTACTAGGTTTATGAAATTCGGGACCGATGACTCCTTGACGCAATTATCCGAACGGTATGTGCTAAGGATGGCCCGACAGTGACATCTGCATGCACCACCATGAGCGAGTCAAGCCGTCTCGATTGGAGATCTATAAATTGGAAGTAGTACCTTTGTTCTATACATACAAGTCTACGGTCAAGCAAGCACACGATATTTGGAGGCAAAATGCCATATTGGTCCCGCTTATCATTGTTTCAACGGAAGTTAAAAGGACCCTATACTGAAGTATTGTCTGATGTCCGCTATTTCGACAACTTTAGGATCTAGTTCCATTCTGAGCCACACACTCGACCAGAAGTGGGGCAACTGAGTCACAAAACCTTGTGACAAGCGGGCATAGGATCCATTAGTTCGAACAATAACATAATAGAAACGTGGGCGGGGTAAAAGCTCAATGCACTGACCTCACGAACAATAGGACAGCTCTTCGATTAAATACTTGCGGCTAATGTAGACTTGCGTCGCTGAAGGCAATATTTTTCGATGCGATTTTATTAAAAATTTGACGACAATAAAAGGCAAGCAATCACAAGCGTATCTTTTTCACCTCGCACCGGATTATGGATTGAATTATACTCATAAAAGCTGCAAAGTCTTTTAAAAGGCGTACCGGTAAAGCTTTAAGGACACGATAAATCTTGAGTGGGGAGAGCGATATTCGCATCATCGAAGAAAAATATGCTCTAGTGGGCGTAAAAATGGTGATAGAATCTAAAAATTCGAAAGGAAACTGGAAGAGAGAGATGGCGAAGTGGCATTTTTTGGCGAGTCAAAGCAACCGCAGCACTGCGAAATATTATCGATGACTAAAATTTTGATTTTTGAATTTTGTCGATAGAAGAGCCGAGACAACTTGTGAAAGGCGTTGGTTCTCCCGAACACTAGTAATGGTGGTGCGTTAGAGAGTTTCACGGACGCTAATAGGACGGACATTGATTAATCTTGTAGGACATCGTTAGTGAAAACGGATAAAGGTCTAGGGCGCCTCGGATTCGCTTTTGCGTTAGAATCGACAGAACGTTGAAGATGGGACCGTGAGAGTAGTCGCTAATAACATACAAAATACCCGCAGAGATATTTTTATAATCTCAATGCTTTTTCAGGGCGATGATGCGCCTGATGAAAGTAAGCTGAAGGGATAGAGAGCTAGGGAGAAGGAAAAAAAATATACGTAATGTGCGGTGACACTGAAAGAGAGTTGTCTTATGCAACACATTAAACTTTTGTGCTGAAGGATGCTCTATTGGTTTTTCACGCCCCTGCCTGTGAATATCGGAATGCGTCAATGCATTCTTTGATACGCTTTTAGTTGCAAATATAATTTGTCTGCACGACTAATTAGTGATCCCTTTTAGCCAAAACCTGCATGTAAGCAATGTGCTTAAGAAGAGAAGACAATTTTGGATTATCTGGATGATAAAACAAAATTCTCTAAGCTATCTCAGAAATAAAGGATGAAAAATTGTCATCGAGACGTTGGTCAGATGGCGTCCTTCCGACTTCTTGCCACGCTCACTGTCGTCTTGTCTCATCCTGGAAAAGTGAAAGCGTGCATGTACGCGCAGCGACCGAGATGCTGAGGAGATACAGTCGCTCTTAAGGTCGTTCAAGATCATATTTGTCGTGTATATATGCCGAGTCAAGACCAAGTCGACTGGGCCGTCAAGCCTCTTGACAGCTTAAATGATGTCGCCAGCGTCTTGATCTTATTAATGTGTTTCTTTTTTGCTTAATCTTAGATACAAGGTACGCCTTGAACTTTGTGTGACTATTTAATGACAAAGTTTTCGTCTTTAATTTTGCCCTTTCCTTTTGGTGAACAAAAGCATCTCAGATTGGGTCTTGTCCTCGAAACAGAATCTTTTCTGCCTTTTAAGGTGATGCGTTGGTGAGTCTGATACCTTTGGGGTATACTCTTGGACAAGGACTATTTCTTACAATAACGTCTTAACGTGAGGTTCCTTTGTAGCCCTGACGGGCAAAATATTCGGGCGAGAGTTTGCTGGAGCACTTGCGATGCCCCTCTTCATTATTATAATACGGAGGCGGAGGTGTCTACGGTTGTGTAAAGCGATAGGCGTACACTACCCACCAGAGTGGAAAGAAAGACTTTTTCAAAAGCTTCCTTGACTTAGAATTTTATGTCGTGGAAAGTTTCGTCGTCCATGGCACAGACGCAGCATTTGACACTCGAACAAGTAACCAACTGCTATGCGCAGCCTCAAGAACAGAGATAAATCTTGATGCTCGATTTAACCTTCTCGAGAGTTGCCTTGATCAATGTTCAATGACCATGACAATCGGCAGTCTGTTTACGCACCTGAATGATCAAGTTGACTTTTCATATATAGCCAGATCTACGAATAATATATCGTTCGAGTTTAGCGAGGGAGGATGTCACGGGCCCTTCGTAAAGCCGAGCTTTGTGTACAGCCAATTTGCATACTGGGGTACTTGGAAGAGATCCATAACAGGATTCTAGTTCCTGCCTTTATTGCACAATTAAATTTAGGGCATGTACAGAATTCTGGGCAGGACGAAAATTACAGTGTTGTATCAGACATATAAGTCGCTATACTGCACACATAGTCTTTAGTTATAGTGAGCAGTCGTTCACCGAAAGATCTTATCTCTTCCTGCACGCCTAGTCTATGCAAAGTGCTGTGTGACACTATCACACTCCTGGATCTAGTTTGCCTTTCACAAGCAGCTAATTAGCACCAGATTGGGAGATCGACAAGCCCAAGCGTGGGATCTGATTGTTATTGAGCAGATAAATTCGGGAAGCATATCTCAAGAATCTCAAGCACGGTAGCAAAAAGAGCATACATGCTACTTTATTTGAACGAAACAACGCACGGGGCTCATCCGTGCGTCCCAACATCACAAAGTATTGCAAAACAGAACGTACATAGGATTCCGTCAGTTTGCTTTTACTCTTTAAATATCATATGCAGTCTCACACACAGAAACTTATCATTTACCCTTCCACGTTATGCATAGCGTCAATATGCCTAGCAGCATCCATATGACGATGCAGGCATTAATGTTAGCAAACGTTCAAAACTAACAGTTGGAATCATAGTCGTGACTGTCAAAATTGTAACTTCGCATTTCAGTGCAATCAACCGCTCTATACAATGCGAGATAGTTTACTTTTTTTGCGGCCAAAGGCTTACACAGTCAATTGCCTTTTGCCAAGCACACTTTTTCTACTTTCACAACTTTTGCACTCGACTCATCGCAACTCAGCCGTCTTCTTCTCGGGCCAATCAAGAGCAGACATTTTTTAATATGCAGACACACCACGTAGTACATAACGACTACCTCGGCAAAAGTGGCGTTTAAATCGTAAGCTAATGCGCTTAATATCTTACATAAAAATAAAGTTTTTTTGGCCGCAATGAAGACATCACTCGACGCGTTCTAAATCTTGCGTCCATTGATCCCTTTCGCTTCCTTTGGCTTAACCATTCCGTTGGTGATTAAGTCAAAACACATCACAGCCAAGTATTCTCAAAATTGCTCAAGTGCAAGCACCGAGTACGGTCACTTCCTGCACAAATCGATATTGCAAACGAGCGAATACATGGCTCTGAAGATCGTTAAAACGGCTGGAGTCTATAACTTACATCTCTATCAGCGAGTAGCAATCTATTTTCGAGTAAGTACCTGCCGCAGCGTTTAAGACGCGCTAAGATTATTGTTAGGGCTCGAATGCCGAGGATCTACCGGCTTTTGTGTGTAGAACGGTGTATTTTTCATGTGTAGACTACTTCTGGTCACGATTTAATTATAATTATCACGTGATTTATGGTAGCACTAGAAAGCACTTGTAATCTCACAAACGGGTCTAAGTGCTGGCAATAGCAGGAATTCTAGCTCGATCGGTCAAGTCGTATTTATAATTCGCAAACCAAAATATCCAATACCCTAAGGTCAAGTTCGTTTACTGTGTTTTAGTCGCGTGTACGTGTTCAATAGCAATATATCTTAGTGCGACAACCCATCGAAAACAGATCAAGCGTGCGATAAGCAAGAACTCGTCCCGCAAACGACCGGTCGAGTGGCTGAGTATGCTGCGAGACGAAATAATGTAGGGAGTAAGTAGGTTTAGGGCGAGTGAGGTGTAAAGAAGAAAATTACCGGATGAATGACCAATTTGAAGAACCGATAATTTGGTAGGAGGTAGAGCAGCAACAAGAATTCCACACATTCAAGCCACACTATCGGGCGGTCTCGTGCGCTGGAAATTAATCGCATAGCCTTTCAAGTAAACATGAGTTTGTATCATAACAGCCGTGGGCTACCGAGAATACTTTAATTGACAGTGTTATTCATTGAGATTTTATCACAAAATTTGTCAGAACTATGGCTTGTTGACATGGTCATGGTTTCAAGTATGGTAACGTAGATGGTCAATTTTTGGATCTACATAAAGACCGATTACAGTCAGGCTACGACTGTATGTCTTCAGCGGCCGTGATGTCATGAATATTACCAAAGGAATTGTTCTTTAAGACAATCGTATTCCACAAAGTATGCCAAGAGTACAGTTGACTGCGACACTTTAACAAGATCATAAGTAGAGCATTTGTTTTATTGAATAGCTATCATTAACATCGACAAAAACGCGCGTGTCGCGCAAGTACAATTTGAACACTAACGAGGTCTACGGTAAGCAGCTAGAGACCGAATGCGTTTTATCGGAAACGGTATTTCCCAGATCTCTTACAAAGTCTATTGGAAGCACGAAACATTGGGACGTTTTTGCGACGTTGGATTGGTCAATAACTCAAGCCGTACTTATGCGGACCAGATACATTTTCCTTAGCATACACGTCCATGAATACATAAACGAAAGTAACATGTATATTATACACTTATAACCTTTACCGCAACACATGGTGCATGGCTTTTATCATATTATCCACGATTTCAAGCGACGGTGCATAGGACATAAATTAAAGCTCGAACCTTGCAGAATACGGGCTTCTGCCTTCTGGCAATTTTTCCACGAAATTATCTTGTGAAACTTTAAGATTTGTAATTGACTTATGGATGTTTACGTTAAAAATATTTTTGGGACACCACTGTACGAAGCCCTTAAATAATCTCCCTTGGGCTCTGATTGGCTGCAGTAGAATTTTCGAAACTGGAAAGTTGCTGTTGTCTTGTAACAAGATTCTCTACATTGTAGTCTACAGTTACAATGGCTTCTCCAAGCGTATATGGAGGCCAAGGGGCTAAACACCAGCCGCGGCAGCATACGTAGGCACCGAAGCTTGCTTTCCCTGGTCGTTCAAATGGCTACAAGCCTAAGCCCGAGGGCTGACAAAGGTGCCCGGCATACTTGTACAACGTACGAAGTTCTTAGATGGAAAAATTAGCATTGTAAGTTTTTGCCTAGACAAGCTAAAAGATCACCGATCCAGCCATAAACGCCGCCAAGCGAGTAAGCGATTGTTTGTTCAAGCCACCGACCCCACGAGCAGCGTCAGTTGATCGCTCAACGCATTTACTAGGGGCATACTCAAATCATCCAGAAAGACTGTCTTTTTTTTGCCACACGAAGGTCCAGAGCCCTGTTTACCCATTTACCTTCAACGGCAGTCTGAAACAGAGAGGGGGTCGTAGCACTCAAGAATTCATGCTTTAACTATATGATAATTTGTGAAAAAAGTAACGCAGACGAGGATTTGGCCGTGCCGGAGCCTAACACCATCAAGACAGGTTGCGCTGTTTGAGCGCGTTTGCACAAACAGCGTGGGAATCCACAAAGTAGTCATCATACACCGTCTACACTAGTCCCACCCGTCGGCAGCAAGTCCGACGTGTGATATTGACGAAGCCACTCATCAAACGTGATGCGGCTGTCGTATTCCAAAAGTGCCCCCAGTGACCAGCACAGACAGTACGAATAGAAGTTTTCAATTGGCAGCTCGATAACCCAACATCTCCCGCTAATATCACTCCGTGTTTGTCCAGTAAAAAAATCGTCATTGAAATATACAAGCGCGTCACTTGGCCGACGCGCGAGACATGACACTGGTCATATTGCGCGTGAAATATGGTGCAAGTACATTGAAATAAGATGCGTACCATTTGCCTGCTCTGTATGTGCAGCCTCGTTCTTTTTGCTATTTGATTTCTCTATTTCGTACTAGCTGACCCATCCCGGCCTTTTCGTCATTTTCACTTTTAACTGCAACGTCTCAAGGCCAAACATGTTCGTACTCATCCTCGAACGTACAACCATCATTATCCTTTTCAATGTTAGCACTCGTTTGGGCACTACCTCGTGTACAAGACGCGATGAGACGACAGACAAAAAATCCCCGAAAGATGCAGCTACGATCCGAACAAAAGCAGGGACCATCGATGAGATGGATGACAAAGACAAGTCCTTACTTAATAGAAAAACAAATAAAAGAGAAAAATTAAATTTGTGGGTTTTCTTAGTCAATGGGCTCCTCTTCGCGACCGAAAACTTGGAATAGGCGGACGATTAAAAAAGTATCACTTCTACTGTATGACGGAGCATGGCTATGGTTAGATGCACGAACACGTAAACCCATAAACTATTTTTTGTACCTGAAAGTTGCAAACCTCTTTCATCATGGCACGGACCCAGTCACAATGAAGTACGACCCCCCTGTGGGCTCAATATATTCCAAAGTACAGATTTATGGACAGCATGGCATCGAACTGCGCAGCATTTGTAGACAAAGATAAATTGGGTTCTAACCAAATAAAGATTCAAAAGGATCTAAATTTGACACTCTCGCTTCATGGTAAATTTTCTTTGGTTCGTTTGCACCAGTGGTGTCACTGTTTGACTCTTATCAAAATGAGCCGCGTATGAACAAATTTGCTGCGGATATGCTGGCGGATATGCTTGCTTGAGAGAACAAAGGCTTAGTCCAAGCTCCAATTAAGCCTCACTTAGGAGCTTGCGAATGATAATTGGCTCCAATAATATTTTTGCAGACTTGCATCTCTGAGGTGGCAAGGCTCTAGCGGTACTGACGATGTGACTCTGTTCTCCGTAGTCATTTGCACCCATGTGCATAAGCAGCAATCCAGAATAATTTTCCGAACCAACAGCCACTTGAGGAAAATCAGAATCAGCAGCCATCTGGAGCAGCATCAGACAACCCCGCAGTAGTCTGGGCACCGTCGTCACCAGCAACCTGGATCACGTGCTTGGCACGACTTACCGGCTTATGGAGGTTATCCCAGCTGTTGCTGGTGTTCCTCAAGGTGTTATGGGCAACTCGCCCAGTGCTGCGAATATTATTCTGGATTGAGCGCCGCAGGGGCTGTAGGAGGTACCATTTGCTGTGCCGACGTAGCTGCGAGAGGTTTAGCAAAAGACTTTCGACACCCTCGTACAGTATGGACGGGACGCCTACGTTGTCTGCACTTCCTCAAACGTCTTCAAAAAAGTTCAACAACCCCAAAATGCGATGGGTTGCGCTGTGTTGTTGTCTATGATAAAATTCATCCCCCTGAAGAGCCAACAGGACGCTGACGAGTACGGAGAAGCACAGGAATGCGTATTACTGCAGCCGGTAAGGTTTCGATATGACCAAGAATGATTCGTTAACGATGCACTTCAGCCTCCTCGTTACCTTCGCGTTGTCGTTTGAGGGCATTGTCGATTTTCCGTACTGCTTCTGCTGCTGGTGCTGCCGAAGAAGGCTAAATAATCCACCAATGGTGATGAAAATCTTCTTTGACAAGCAGATTTGAAGTATTATGTCTACATGGGTGTCCATCATTGGAGAGAATTATACACTGTTTTTTCATCGTTCTCGGAGAAAACTCGCAATGAAAACTGCCGCTGCACTAATTTAGCGCGGCGACTAAAATTTTGCCGAAATCAGCTTCATAAACTGGCCACAACCCTTTTGAATTTATCAGCGAGCACTTCCTGTTATTTTGAAGCCGATTATCTTAAAGCTGCGCATTACAACCGCCAATTGGTCACCAGTTGCTAAAGAAATGTTCTCTTTGATGGCAGCGTGGGCGTTCTTGACCCTTTACGTGGTTGTATACCCAAAGTGCAACTTTCCCTTGATATATGCATAATCGGTCTTTGTAGACCAGCCAGGTCTTTTCGAGATACGTCATGACTTGGACAGGGAAGCTTGCCGCATGACAGCAAGCGCTGTTCGTATGTCTTGGCGGTGTCGGAGACTACCAGTTTATATCACTTTCTTTTCAAGCTGCTTGCATACTTTTATTGAAGGGAAGGTCCTCCGCAGCTTTGCAAGGATGTTCTAGGAATGGGCCATCGACCGAAAAGGCAGTTGGCATCGTAAAACACGCTTTGAATCATGTTCATAAGCGTCAATTTTCGATCGATGACAAAGGGAAATGAATCCACCTAAAATGCCCAATTACACGCGCGATCTGACGCAGCCCAGAGGTAGTCCTCCGCTCGATCCCTTGCCAAGAAACAGTTGGCAAATGTGAATGTTTTAGCCGTGGCAGTGACCCTCAAGACGTGAACTTAAACGGTTGATCTTGTATGAAGAATCGGTCAACCAAATCTTTTCTGCGGAGTACTTGTTGCATACGTCTTGTGCAAAGGATAACACAACGAGAGGATAGGTTAGTTGTCTTTGTTCGTCAATTTATGAAAAGTGAGGGTCGCTGGTTGTACTCGTAAGGCTGCCCAGAAAGGCAAACAAAGAAAAGCGACCAATCAGGATGCGGAGGCGTTCTATGTGTTTGATGTTATATAATCTGCAGAAGGGACTATGACGCCCTGCCTGCGCATAGGGGCCAAAATCCGTACAGATTTCTAAGCCCGTCATTTGCAGGCTGAAGAAATTCTTGATGTTGCTCTGCAGTGAGGTACGTCCAAGCGGTTGGACAGCAGGAAAAGCATAGGGTTCGTGGTAGTGTCGAGCAGTCACCTTCGCTAACCACTTATATATAGGTGCTTGCGACTCGCCCACTCACCGTGCAGCTAAGGAGACAGTCTGTTGCGCGGCTTCTTCCGATGCGTCTACGCGCAATAGAGGTTGGCAAAGGCACTACGCAGCACGACCGCTTGCGTAAAATTGTCTATTACGTCACTAGCGGCCTGCACAGAGTCAAATATGCGCCCTTTCTTTCAAGTCGTTCATCCTGTAGAGTTGGAAGCTGTGAGAGATGGAGCTACGTGCGAATTATACAAAACAGAGACTCTTGTCTGCAATCTAGAGAATCACTTTTTAGTTTTGATAACTTACTGCAGCCAATAAAAGGCCAAGAGAAATGATTTATAGGTTCCGTGGTAACAGGGTGAGCGCCCAAAACCGAAAAGTGAGCGCCTGGCAGTGAATCCTTTTTTTATTGCAATTGAATCGTCTCAAACGTGTAACTACCTATGGAGCAGTTAAATCATTCTCTTTCGAGAAATTAGTACTTTCCATCTTGTGCTCTTAAGTAATCCAGACTCTGTATAATACAACATTTGATAGCAATGTGCTTAGTATGCTAATGGCTTTGAAAACGCACGATCGACATGAGATAATGTTAAGGCTTAGAAGTCATTTAATCTGAAGTAATTAGGGGCCACGAAACTCCTAAAGTGTTATGTAATCTCGAGATATTTTAGCTAAAACTAGTCCGTATTCAGACCATATGAAATAAATGTGGATATTGACTGATCTCTTTCTACCAGCAACGTGGCACCTCAATGCTTGTTGGTGCTCTTTCCACGCCAAGGCGCACTGTCACTGAAGATTGGGATAAAGTCGTTAATGGCATCACGCTGATTTTGTACGATACACTCGCCGATCCACACCAAGTTGCGCACTTCCTGCTCTTTCAGCTTCACGTATGCGTAGAAGCAAGCTAACAAAAGAATTAAACGTTTTTAATCAAAACAATAGCAGCAAAGATACAATTCAATATTCCTACCAAAGTGCATTTGGCTCTGGAACGCTAGCTCTGCCATCTGGACGTCACGCTCGTAAAACGCATCGTCGATCGACTTGCTATCCACGCCCTCGCCCTGATGCACCTCCCATATTTTGCAGTACACTGGGAACGAATCCAAGGCCGCTCCAAGCGCCGACTCTTCACCCGCTTCCGCCAGAAGCGCTGTTGCGTCGGGATACAGTGTACCGATGGATGGATACAGCGGCTTGCGGTCAGAAATACGCATCGCAGGCTAGCACCAAACATACCACGACACGGTCAACTAAAAGCTTTTTTCAACATTTCCGCAAAGGTGAGCAACCTCGTTCAATGGCGTGCCAAAAGAATTTAGCGTGATATTGATGGCAATCCGGTCAGCTCGTGCCTTAAGGATTTCGCCCATGATAACAGCCGTATCTCCACCAATTTCCTATAGTAATCAAATTGTCAGTACAGCTATATTAAAGGCGCGCGATTTCGATCGCTAACCTGGCAAAAGTTGTAAAAGTCCTCGAGCCAGAGCTTTAACATGCTATTCTTGATTAGCTCCATCTGCACCTCTTCAAGGACGTTACGTACGTCCGACGTGCCTTCCATGCGATCTCCACCCGCGCTTTCCTCCAAGAACTGACTAAAATACGTTCCTATTCACAAAAACGTATGTGTTGGCATGTAATCAATATGAGTCGAAATGGTACGTAGGGCGCACCAATGGGAGTGTCAATCAACACAGTCTCGTACAAATCCGAGTAGCCCTTGGCGTTTGGCTCGAACGTACAAATGCTGCGCATAATGGACTCGTCGAATTTTCCAAGAGGATGGAGCTGGCAGTGACGGCATGAGCTAAACGAGCCATGCAAGCGACATAAACGTTCTAAATCTATGTCGTACCTGTCCAATGAGCTCATTCACGTTGCGCCCATTAAGCGTTCCTTTCAAGAGCAATATCACGTTATCAATCATATACTCGAACCTGTGCACAAAACCTTCGTTAAAACTTTTCATTTCCCCAACAAAGCAATAACTGCACACACGTGATGAAATCGAGAAATTGGCCAAGTGGCTCCATTGCCTGTGCACGCAAAAAGTTAAACTCTTCCACGAGCTTATTGGTAGTGCCAGTCTGGATTAGACCAGGCGAGATCGAGCCCGACGACTGTAGGAACAGATAAGCACAGTCAATACAGGCAACCTATCATACTCTTCCTTCAATCAAACACTACTTCGTCTGCTAGAAATTGGTCGTAGTCTGTCTCTTGTAGATTGAGCTTCACATCTAGGAAAGGATAGTAAATCGTAAGCAGAGGCCTCTTGCAATGTTCTTTCCCTTTGTCGTACCTTCAAGACTCTCACACTGTGTGAGATGATGATAGTCCACGTCATCCAAGAAGCCTGAGCGGAAGCCACGCACCAGTCCTTCCACGTAGCCGTGCTGAATATTAAACGTTGAAATATTTCCTGCCGCCGCGACCATGATCCGATAATGCGCCTGCTCACGATGTGCGGGGTTCTCAATCTTTTCATAGATGAGATACAACATTTTGACCACTTAGAATGCTTCATTATTCCCACCATTGATCATGATACGCTGTCGACTGCGTCGAACGCTTGCAACGACGCGCAGCCTCTCGACTGCTAATTCGCGCGCATGGAAATGTATAGAAGCCAAGTGGCAGAAGCGATGGGCACAACAAGACTTACAGCCGCCACTTTCGACTGAGAAAGAGCCATTCTATTGCCTTGCCATGTTTCCGTACCCGTCGGGTCAGCTCCATATGGGCCACGTGCGCGTGTACACGATCAGTGACTGCATGGCGCGTCTTAAGCGTATGCAAGGATACAATGTAATTCATCCCATGGGATGGGATGCTTTTGGACTTCCGGCGGAGAACGCAGCCATTGAACGCGGCGTATCGCCCGCGGATTGGACTGTAGCTAATATTGCGCAAGCTAAAAAGCAGCTCAAGGCCCTGGGCATTCAATTTGACTGGGACCGCGAGGTTACTACATGCTTACCAGAGTACTACAAGTGGACGCAGTGGATCTTTTTGCAAATGTTTGAAAAGGGACTCGCGTACCGCAAGGAAGCGCTCGTGAACTGGGATCCTGTCGACAAGACGGTGCTTGCCAACGAACAGGTTGATGCGGAGGGTAGATCCTGGCGTTCGGGTGCCATTGTTGAGCAACGCTCGCTCAATCAGTGGTTTTTACGCATCACAGAGTACGGAGATCGATTGTTGGACGACCTCAACAAGGTAGAGAGACAACCATGGTGCTCAGATGCTGATATACCAACTGACATAATGCATTGAACAGTTGACTAAATGGCCGGACGCCGTCAAGCGCATGCAAGCTGCGTGGATTGGCCGTTCCAAGGGCTCAAGAGTGAATTTTTTAGTTTGTTTGGACGCAAATGTGAAGTCGATTCCGTTAGCTGTGTTTACTACTCGCGTTGATACTCTCTTTGGAGTGACGTTTGTCTCGATGGCTCCTGATGGTGCAGAGATCAAGGCTCTTCTTTCCCATGTTCCGATGGCACATCGTGCAGCTGTTGAGGCCTATGTCGCCAAGGTACATGTTATGAGCAAAGATGATCGAAGCAATGGCGATACAACAGCTGGTGTGTTCACGGGATTGTATGTCCGTCATCCGCTCATTGATCGTCAAGTACCGCTATACTTGGCCGAGTACGTGTTGCCTTATCACGGCACGGGTGTTGTCATGGGTGTGCCTGCGCACGACAGTCGAGACATGACCTTTGCGCGTCACCACAAGCTCGAGGTGCGCTCTGTGGTAGCAAGTAGTGACAAAGCAACGCTTGACAACGACGAGACATTCACAGAGTATGGTGTGTTGCACGATAGTGGCGACTTTACAGGTATGACTTCACAAGATGCGACTGGGGCTATTAATGCTCGCCTTGAGGGTCAGAGTGCAGGTGGTGCCATGACTCAATTTCGTCTACGTGATTGGCTCGTGTCCCGTCAGCGGTACTGGGGCACACCCGTGCCGATCGTTCACTGTCCGACGTGTGGTCCAGTTGGTGTTCCTACTGAGCAGTTACCGATTGAACTGCCGCCTTTAAAGGAGGATGTGGTCGATAACTTGCGCGGTAAGGGAAGTAGCGACTCACCTCTTGCACGTATAGCTCACTGGAAGCGCTGCAAATGCCCGCGCTGTTACGGTGATGCTGAGCGCGACACTGACACACTGGACACGTTTGTAGACAGTTCATGGTATTATATGCGCTACTGCGATGCTCGCAACGCTGCGGCTGCATTTAACCCTGAACAAGCACAGACATGGCTGAAGCACACGGGGGTGGATCTTTACATTGGTGGTATCGAACACGCGATCCTCCACCTGTTGTACTCACGCTTTGTAACCAAGTTTTTGTTTGATCAGGGGTTGCTCGCCACCGACGAACCTTTTGCGCAGCTTCTAGCTCAGGGAATGGTACTGGGCCGCACACACAAGTCCCAACACTCAATGCGACCATTGGCACCGAGTGAATACAACGAGGTGGAGGACAAGGGCCACAAGACCATTGTCGAAAAAAGGACCGGGCTACCCGTTGTGACACAGTGGGAAAAAATGTCCAAATCGAAATACAACGGGGTGAATCCAAAACACATTTGTAGTCGTCATGGTGCCGACGTGACTCGTCTCGCAGTGCTTTTTAAGGCGCCACCCGCTCACGAATTGGAATGGGATGATGCTGATCTCGCTGGTCAATCGCGCTGGCTGGCTCGAATTTGGACACTGCTTGATGCCGCATTAATCCATCGGCGGCAGGGCTCGAGTGTACTCTTCGATAAAAAAGACGAAGAAGAGCTTCGTTATGAGCTGCATAGTACAATCCGGCGTGTGACCGAGGCACTGAATGACTTTCAGTCGTTCAATGTTGCTATCGCAGAGCTCATGAAGCTTTCAAATCTACTGAGCGAGCGTCGGACGCAGCTGGAGGGCTCTGTCTCTTTCAAGGAAGCGTTAGAAGCACTGGTTTTGATGTTGGCTCCACTGGCTCCTCATACTGCTGCTGAAATGTTTCAAGCTTTGCAAGACGGCGACGATGCAGTAAATGTGCACGCTTGCGCATGGCCCGTTTACGATTTTAAATTGCTTAATCGTGCTCAAGTAAAGGTCGTGGTGCAGGTTCATGGTAAGCCGCGCGATACTATTATGGTGAATATGGCGCTGCTGAAGGTCCGGGATTCGGATGGCGTGTTGGCCATGGCACTGGCCTCCCCTGCTATTCAACGCCATTTACAAAGTCGGAAAGTGCGGAAAGCCATTCTGGTGGCACCCAAAAAGGAGGGTGCTCATGGACTACTTAACATTGTAACGAAATAGACGCATCGTGGTAGCTCTGCTGGACGTGTCGAGAGATAGAATTTTCCGTACTTTGTAATGATGCTTGACATGAATTGGAGGAGTGTATAGATACGTGCTAAAGACCTTTGGTATGGTAAGCTTCTAAGAGGAGAGGTTTTAGGTCGTATGACTGTGTGCAAGTTGACGTCTTTGATAGAGATGCGCGTACATCCTGCTGAGCTGAGATGGCAAACCTACTCACTTGGATGAGCTCTTTTGCAACGCAAAATGAGAGCATTATGCCTTCATAGAAATAGCTACGTTTTCTTAAGTAACATGTATTTATAAGAGTGCTTTGCACCACTATTTGCCTATGGGTATGAAGACAAGACGAGTCTCTTCCACAGCAAGTCGGTTCCGCAAAAGTAGATTGCGTCTGCATCGTATCGAAGAGTTCCCGCAGTGCACAAACTGCCTCCAGTTGGAGCAGTAGTCACTGCGCTGCCCACAAAAATGACATCGCCGCCGTCTAATTGCAATTTTGGCGACGATATCGTGAGCGCAGCTGAAGATCCCGTCTGGGAATGAAGGATCACAGCTTGTGCAGCACTCAGTTCCAATTGGTCAACAATATTTGCTGAGAGGATATTCACGACGCTTCCAGTAGTGTCCACGTATAGAACATCAGTTGATGCACTCTCGGATACGCGAAAATCATTTGAGTCGACATGCAGAGGACCGCCAGAAACAGTTGTCGCCGTGCCAGTAATCATGACCTGTGACGCCGACGTGAGCTGAATGGTTGAGCTCGTGGACGTAAAAGCAACCGCTAAACTTCTACCGGCCAGCTCTGTACTGGTAACTTTGAGGAGATTTGGTGCTCCAATCGTAGTCTTCTTTACGTAAAATCCGCCATCAGCCGCCCCTGCACCAATGTATGCGTGCACAGAGCCACCTGTACCGGACGTAGAATCCCCAGCTGTTAAATCAACAGAACCACCCATGTTACTAGACGTTGTCTTGCCTGCAGCCAGTGTGATACTGCCACCATCGCCAACGTTCCCTTCTCCAACTGACAAAGCAATTGCACCTCCAGTACCACCATTAGAGCCACCCGTACTGAACATAACCGCACCACTGTCAGCGTTTGTAGCTGTACCAGAGGAGAGAGTGATGGCGCCACTTGCAAATCCTGAAGCACCCGTCCCAGTTTCGAGTGCTATAGCTCCTCCTGTTGCACCAGTGCTCGGCCCACTCAACAAACTAATACCTCCACCACTTCCTGTTCCACCGCCCCCTCCCTTAATGTTTACCTTTCCGCCAGCGGAGCTGCCTGTTCCTCCATTTATTGTTGCAACGCCTCCGGTGCCTGCCGTAGTCAATCCTGCCGAGGCTGTCCAGCTTCCACCTGATGCCGAATTACCCGAGCCAACAGCTAAAGTCATACTACCAGCGAGCCCACTAGTCGACGTGCCTGTCGAAAGCGTGATCGCACCCGTTGGACCAGACGCTGTTCCCGACCCAAAGGACATATCTCCGCTTCCTACAGATCCCCCAGCTGCCGAAGCGATCTGAATTGATCCCGTAACACTGCTTGTGCTTCTTCCGCTAGTGATCGCGACGGTACCACCGTCACCTGCAGTTCCAGAGCCACCGTCAATTACGATTTTGCCTCCAAAAGTGCCGCTCCCAGCAATTAACGATGCGTCACCACCGGTTCCACCAGTACTTTGACCAGCCGTAAGACTCAAGTCTCCGCCAACTCCAGTCGTTCCCGCACCAACAGAAACCATAATAGCACCAGCAGTACCACTTGAAGAATCCCCAGAGGAAATTAAGATATTACCGCTGTTCCCAGCTGTTGCAAATCCTGTTTCCACAGAAACTGCACCACTCGCACCAGGCACAGTTTTTACAGCAGATGAAATAGCAACATCTCCACTAGCAGTTGAAGACAAACTTGCACCACTAGTGAGTGTGATAGACCCGCCAGCACCAGCACCTCCACTGGTACTGGTTGTCCCAGCTTCAATGAGTAGTGATCCACCGCCACCGCCGCCATCACCAGACAATAATGAGGCTTGTCCCCCAACTGCCGCCACAGAGGTAACAGTTCCAGCAGACATTGCTAGGGATCCACCAGCCCCCACGGAGCCTAAGCCAACGCGAATGGAAATATCGCCACCGGTGCCACCAACCGCATTACCGCTGGAGAGTGTCAGAGATCCAGAGCTACCCGCCCCGGAGGGGCCGGTCACCAATCGCATATTCCCACTTACACCAGTCAGACCTCCACTTGCACTCATAATGTTTACTTCTCCTGAGCTCTTGGTATTTCCGGTTCCACTCAATAACGAAAGTAGACCACCCGTTGCTGTAGCTGAGTCTCCGGCCGTCAGGGATATACTTCCACCAATGCCTGAATTGACAGTCGTGTCAGAAGCAGCACCCCCAATTAACGAAATACCTCCTCCGTTCCCAGCTGTACCTTCACCCACGGAAAGCAAAATCGGCCCACCAGCGCCCCCACTCGATGCACCCGTCAACAAAGAGATTGAGCCACTTGAGCCTAAGGATGAAGCACCGGACCGGACCGTTATAGCCCCACTTGAGCTTGTCGCCTCTACTGCGTTGGTCAACGACCCCGTGGTCAGTAATAGAGCTCCGCTTATACCACTAGTTGCTTTACCACTAGCAATTGACAAGGCGCCACCAACACTGCCTCCGACACCAGCAATCAGATCCAGAGCACCACCAGAGCCAGCAATACCCCCGTTGCCGCCGGACACGACCACGTTGCCACCGACACCTAATGAATCAGTCGTAGAGCCTCCTTTGACCAATACAGCTCCGCCTATTCCACTTGCTCCGATGCCATTGCCTCCAGCCAAAGTAACTAACCCACTTACACCACCAGTGCTCGAACCTGACGCAATTGTAACCGGACCAGACAAACCGGCGCTGCTGACACCAGTGCTGATAGATACTTCTCCCGATTTAGCACTCGCAGCTGAGCTTATAGATACTTGGCCACTACTAATCGACGAAGCTGATGCCGATCCGCTCGTGACTCTCACTGCTCCACCCACACTATTTGCAGCGGTAGCTGCACCAGCAGCAAGCAAAATATCGCCACCTGCGCCTACTGCACTGCTTCCAACGGACAAAGTTATTGCACCTGCACCACCAATAGCAGTAGAAGTGCCTGTCGACAAGGCGATCGAGCCACTAAATCCCGACGATGCCGGTCCAGAGCGAATAGTGATATCGCCACTCGAGCTAGTTGCCGCAAAATCGTTACTTGGCGACCCCGTGGTCAGCAACATGGAACCGCTACTACCACTGGTTGCAGTTCCAGAACCTACAAACAGTGAGCCCCCTGCAATCTCTCCAGCTCCGCCAATTAGCTTTAGAGTACCGCCTACAGCGCTAGCACCGCCAGACATGGACACTTTGCCACCAACACCGAAAGCATCGGCTGTTGAGCCGCCTGAAATAACAATTGGGCCCCCAACTCCGCCAACTCCAACACCAGTTCCGCCAGCCACAGTCACAAGGCCACTAGCACCACCGGTACTAGCTCCAGAGGCAACTGTAACGTCACCTGACACCCCTGCGCTACTGATACCAGAGCTTATTGTCACCAACCCAGATGCGCCATTTGAAGCGGAACGCAAGTACACAGAGCCGCTGCTACTTCCTGTACCAGTTGAGGTCCCACTTATGACGTCAACGATTCCACCCGAGCCACCATTGCTGCTCAAAACGTCACCAGCTGCAATAAAAATACTGCCGCCAGCACTACTGGCTGCCCTAGTCAATCCTGCAACAACGCTTACGTCACCACCTGCACCGGCTACGCCATCACCAACGAACAGCGAAATGTCGCCGCCAGCTCCAGCACTTGTTGAGACGCCGGAAGCTAAAGTGATTGAGCCGCTCGAGCCTGAAGACGCAGCACCCGACGTGATCGTCACAGCACCACTAGCTTTCGTCGCCGTCGGCGAGCTACCCAACGCACCGGACGTCAACAGCACAGACCCACTGGTGCTACTCGGAGTACTTCCGCTTCC